>JAUPMG010079244.1:0-12903 GCA_031762675.1 Pachysandra terminalis | reverse complement strand
TTTGTGAAAACAAAGTAATTCATATAATCTACTTATATATATATATATATACGTAAAAATATGGTTAGATTTCTAACTTTGCTAGCTACATCTTTCCATAAATCTCTCAAACAAAGGATGTGATGCTAAATAGTCTTCCTTAAGTCCTACTATCACTTAGTTTAAATTTAACTGCTTACCCAGTCAAGTCCCTTCAAACCGCATCAATCATGGCCATAGGGAGAATGCTAAAGTATCAATCATCAGACCTCCACTTAATGACGATCAAGGTGAATAAAGGCATGTGGGGTTCATATAAGGATCTGTTGGGTTCACAAAGCAAGGAAACAAGAGTCGATTCTCTTGCTTTCCAAAGCGGGTGCTTTAGTACATGTGATATGATATGCATGTCTCGGTAAACTGTTAGTCGAATTAAGAGTACGTCAACCTTTAACACCATATGGATCTAAGTCCAATTACAACCCATGCGCCTGACTGTGCACTTCAATTCAAGCAACAACTCTCAAATGCCTTGATTAAAGTCTCACATTTGTCTTTTAGGCTACATATGATAATATTATCTTCATCCTACAAGGTGATCTATATGGAATAATTCCCTATACTTAGTGCATAGGAAAACTTTTGTATTTGCGCCTTAATATCTTGACACATGGCACTTATTTGGGTCCACAAAAAAACCCATTTAATATTTTCCACATTAGCCTTTATGCAAAAAATAGCTGATTGGACGTTCATAGCCTTCAAATTGTTGCTACCTCATTTGCTATAGTGCCATACTATGGTATTATATTATAGTGTTTTTTTTCATGATTATCAACTCGAGGGCCCAAGTGGATGGCTATGAGTGTCCTATTAGGCAGTTTTGTTTTGAATAAATGGTAACATAACAAAAGTATTAGAATTTTTTTACGTGCCCAAGCAAGTGCCACCCGTCGAGATATCAAGGTTCGAATAGGGAAGATTTCCTTTGTATTAAGCATAATGAACTCGTCCTTATATATGTACACAAACACACACACACACACACACACACACACACACACATATACATAGCTTATAGAGTTCTCTCAATGCTCCTTATAAGTACAAGTCCAAGCTATGTAACTCATTGATTCACTTCAATTATTAATGCAATGCACATCACAACATGATAATAATGATCACACACATATTCAATCAGCACATACATGAGACACATTCCCATGATTCTAGTTAATATAATGCACATAAGGATATATGGAGTTATAACACACTTGCATCTGATGGATGAGTCATAGATAGTATATATATATATATATATATATAGATTAAGGTTTAATTTTATTAGGATTTGAAAGTATGAACACACAAGCTGTTTATATTAATAGATAAATCATACATACCACATATAAGCTTACTATATATGCACATAATCACAAAGAGTCATTAAAACATACACATACATCATATATTAATTATCAAGACGTCTTCGCATTATGCTAAATTAATCTTGAATGAGTTATGAAAGCCAATCCCCTTCAGGTTTGGTGATTCATACTATGGTCAAGGCTTCAATAGGTCATATACTAGGGTATAGGTAAGTCAAATCATGTGATTACACTCCCAGCACCTGGAAACTCTTCCTACCTACTGGTCTTCACATTGTACAGGTATCCAAATAGTCAAACTGGGCAAAGTGTGCTTCGGCTGACTGAAATTTGGGTAAGTGTCCCAAAGTTTGCAAGATTTTATAGATAGGCTGGGTTGGGACTAATGAGATTGGTTTTATAAAAAAAATGATTTGCATATATGCTCCGGTCGAGTGTTTGGCTGACCGAAGGTGTTTCGGTCTCCTAGCCCTAGAGCAGGGTTGTGAGGGGTTGGTTTCGGTCGGGTGGTCAATTAGCCAAGGGTCGACCGAAATTGGGTTTTTGGTCAAATTTGATTGGGACTTCTCCCATAGGTTCTCTAACATGTATTCAAGCTTAGAAATTGGTTTATACCTTCTCAATTCTTTTTAATTTTGATTAACACCTTACTTTGGATTCAAGACCCCAGTTTTCTGGTTTCTAGGATTTGTTCGTTACATTCAGACCTATCCCTTTAATTTAATAAACCTATTTTCTAGGTTTTACTTATAGAAACATGGGGAAGAGATTACATAAATATACACATGAATTCCACCATGCTATAACATAAGGTTAGAAGTAAATACGCAAGATATTGAAGGAAAACTCACATGTGTTGCTGTAGATCTTCTTCTTGATGTTTGATTCTTCTATTTTCTGGGTTGTGCCCTTGTTCTAATCATTCTTAGGGTTTCCTACAAAATTCTCTTGATTCATATGGTCTAATTCACTTAATTAACCTTGTATTTATAATTTTTTAGGAGTTAGAGTTATATTAGGACTGTTAACTGCTGTTTTAAGTTATCTAGACTCCTTTTATAATTATGAAGTGTATTTCTAAATCACTTATTAATTAGCCACGAATTTAGATATTATTTAATTATGTTTTAATTCCTTTGGGCCTTGAGGAAACTATTTAAGCTCTTTAAGTTAATTACTAAATCCCACGCTTAGTTACTTAAGCCTAACTTACTTAAATAAGCCCTATTCCTTTTTAATTAAGCCCATAACCTATTTACTAGTACTTAAGTAATTATATTAAGTCTACATATCTTTAAGATGAACTTATATTTACTTATCTTTAGATTAGGTTAAATTATGGTTTTATTAAATTACTATTTTACCCTTATGTTAAAATTCTTTTCTAGTCCTAATTTTTTTCAGGTTCTTATAATTTGGGTCCTTTTTAGGTTAGGATTTTATTATTATTTGTTAGAGTTTTACTAGGATAGTAGTTAGAACTTAGAATTAGGATTATCTTTAAAATTCATGTGAAAATTTTAATAGGATAATATTTCTTGTTTTAGAAGCTATCTTGGAGGTATTTTAGTATTTTTAGGTCTCTTCAAATATATGTATTTGATTATAACTTTTTTTTTTTTTAATGTAATTAGGGTTTAGGAATAAGTCTATATAAAGGCTTTATTATGGATTAAAAAAAGAGGACGAGAATGGAATAAAATTTTACACAGCATGTGTTTTTGAGGTGTGATTCCTTTTATTTACCCGGTATTGATGAGATTACCAACCCTTGCTTCAGATTGGTGAGATTCTGATATGTTCAAGGTCTTGGCAGAGAGATTCTGTCAGATTATTATACTTCCCCTTTATCCTTTTTTATTTATTTTATTTAAAGAGCTTCCTGCTGTCCTGCATCGCACTAACTTTTCCTCGACTTGGACTCGGCACTAGATCCAAAACACTATTAGGATTCTCGGTCCCACAAATAATTTCGAATGGACTACATTGAATGGTACAATTTTTTGATCTGTTAAAAGCAAATTTAGCTTGTGGCAGCATCAAATCCCGTTGCCTTGGTTTGCTTTTGACCGAGCTTCGAAATAAATTCCACAAATTCCTATTTACTACCTCTGTTTTCCCACCTTTTTGTCGATGATAAACACTGCTGTAACACAGTTCATTCTTCCATAATGATCTCCAAAAATGGCTAATAAACTTAGAATTACGATTGGAAGTGATGTTCTTTGGTACCCCTAACAATCTTGTTGAAATAAAACTAGCCACATGGGACGCATCCATGGTTTTCCTTTAAGGGATAAATGTGTCATCTTGGAAAATTTGCCCACCACCATCGTAATTGTATCCATGCCATGTTGAGTACGTTGAAGACTCCATACAAAATCTATGCTCACGTCCAACCAAGGTGCTGCGGAAATTGGAAGTTGGCTGTATAAACCAGCATTTTGATCAGTTCCCTTTGAAACCAGATGCACATAACACCTCTAAACATTCTTAGTGACATCCTTTCTCAATTTTGGCCAAAAGTAGTTCTTTTGAACCAAAGCTAAGGTCTTATAATGACCTTCAACATGCCAGCTTTATGACAATCTTCTCTTCTCGGGAACACTCTGCTGCACACAATTGAGTTCCTTTGAAGAGGTACCCATTTTGCATACAAAAATTAGTACACTATCCATTTAATACATCCTTCATAATTGGTCCAAAATATGTGTCCTCTTTAAGTATAAATCTTTGAAGGCATCAAAGCCCGTACCATTTACCTTCATAGTAGTCAATAAAGCTGCTCCTCGACTAAGCACATCAGCCACCTTATTTTGAACTCCAGTTTTTTCCTTTAATGTGAAAGTAAAATCTTACAAGTCATTAACCCACTTAGCTTGCCGTGTATTCAACTTATGCTACCTATTAATGTATTTTAATGCTTCATGGCCTATAGTCAAATGAACTCTCCTTACACCAACTAGTGGTCCTCTTGACTTAGTATAGCTCCAATTCCAACTTGGGATGCATCATAAGTCACTTCAAACCTTCTCAAAAGCTGGTAGAGCAAGTATAGGTGCCACCATTTTCTTCTTTACCATTTGGAAACTATTTTTTCAGCTTCTTGGGTCCATTTAAAATTCCTTTCTTCATGCAATTTGTGATAGGAGCAAATAAAGTGCTGAATGTGCACAGATAAAACGGTGATAAAAAGTTGCCAAACCATGAAAGTTACGGACATCATGCACATTCTTTGGAGTTGCTATTCTATGATAGCCTTTACCTTTGATTGATCCACCTTCACCCCTTCAGCAGACACAACATAACCAAAAAATACAACATCTGTCATAAAACTGCACCGGACATTATGCACATTCTTAGGAATTGGATATTCTAGGATAGCCTTCACCTTTGATTGATCCATCTTCACCCCCTTCTGTAGACACCACATAGCTAAGAAATACAATGTTGTCTGTCATAAAACTGCACTTCTTCTAGTTCACATACAACTCCTTTCTGAAAGCTTCGAAAACTTCAAGTAAATGTTGCTTATGAGTGTCCTTAGAAGGGCTGCACATTAAAATATCATCAAAGTACACAAGTACAAAACTCCCAATGAAAGGTCTGAGCACCTGATTCATCACTCTAATAAATGTGCTATGTCATTAGACAACCCAAATGGCATAACAAGCTTTATACAAGCCTTCAAATAACTTGAACATTATCTTCCATTCAGCACCAGGTTTTATGTGAATTTGATTGTACCCACTCTTCAAATCAAACTTGGAAAATACAGTAACATGCCCAACATATCATCCAACCATGGTATAGGAAAGTGGAGTTTGATTGTAATCTTGTTAAGGAACCTACTATCTACACACGTTCGCCGTGTCCCCGTCTTTCTTTGATAGTAATAAAGCATGTGCAGAATATGGGTTCATGCTCTCCCTTATATAACCTTTCTTCAATAACTCCATAACCTGCCTATTCAACTTCTCGTACTTGTTTTCAGTCTCATTCAGTGTGTTGCCTTATTTGGTAAACCAGAGCTCGAAATAAGGTCTAGGTGGTGTTGTATAGCCCTCATTGGCGACAAACTCGAAGGAAGATCATATATACTCATCAAGTATGGGTGTCACTTCCTTGGGTACTATAAGATAAGAGCTGTCACATCATCCTTTACTGCCAAAGCATACATCATACCACTCTTTTCAACCTCTTCAATGAAGCGGGCCATGGAGAGAAAATTGACACCCTCCCCTTGTTTAGGCTTTGA
The DNA here is from genome assembly GCA_031762675.1 of Pachysandra terminalis. Classification (NCBI taxonomy): domain Eukaryota; kingdom Viridiplantae; phylum Streptophyta; class Magnoliopsida; order Buxales; family Buxaceae; genus Pachysandra; species Pachysandra terminalis. The sequence goes on along the minus strand of JAUPMG010079244.1, from coordinate 7,278 downwards.
TGCAGTTTTCTCTCTCATAGGTTCCAAAACTATTTTGATGGTGTCCTTCCAAAAATATAGATATTCTTCTCATCATAACTGGTATTACGGCCACATTGCCATGGCCTCCCCAACACCATATGACATGCGTCCATTGAAAACAACATCATGTTGTACATCATTGTACTGTTTCTTACCAATTGAAAAGGAAACAAAGGAATATTTAGAGGCAAGTATCTCATTCCTTTTTTGAACAGCCTTGGATGATTCCCCACATTCAGCTTGAGCTTCTCAATCGCTGTTTGGGAGATGACATTCTCACAACTACCGCTATCAAGGATCGGCTTTCATACCTTTTGTCCTATTGTTTAAGTTGTATGAAAGATATTTGTCCTCAATCAATCATTCATACTTTCATGTTTAGGCAAAAGCAAGTTCTTACAGATTACAAGGGCTTCTTCTTCATCCCCATACATTACCTCCTCATTATCTTCGACGTTAAATTCATCATCATTGAGAAGTTTCTCATCAAATGCATTACCTTCACACTCTTTTCCTTCAATCATAACTCATAAGCTTTACCCGGTGCATTATTGGAAGTAGATGTCTTCACCGTTTTGGTTTCTTACACCTGTACCAGCAGTGTTTGGACACATTATTTGTGAAGTAGATGCCTCTTTGCAGCTCCCTTTGGTCCTGTACCCCGATCTTGAATTTTGATACTATAGGTGTCACTTTCATGTCATTTAGTAGATGAGGGAGGAGATTGAAGACCTTTTAGAGATCACTCTGGTAAAGTTCTGTTTGAAAGTTTATGAGCCCAAGGAATCAAGGCAGAGGGACTCTGGAGGATATTAGAAACCGAATGGAAGAATAAATAAAGGATGCTGATGTTGATGTGGTGTCGCGTTGGGTGCTTGCAAAGTCATGAGTTTTAGCCAATTTATGGGTGTATCGTGTAGATCTATAGTCCATGTCCCGTGAGCTAACAGACCTGAGTCTACCTTGTTTTTGCTGCTTCACCATTGGCGCATGATGATGGGCTTTGGAAACAGTCCAAGAAGATTGAAGAGCCAAAACATCTTTTACAGACTGCTTCAAACCACCCAAATATCGTGCTATTAGTTGATCTTCATTCTCCGATAGGTCATTGCTGGAAATCAACTGATAAAATTTAGTAGTATAGTATGGTTGTCTCTCCTTACGAAGTGTGCAAATGCTGATACATGGTCTGTGTATAGTTCAATGGCAAGGAAGTCTGCCGCAATTTCTTCTTCATCTTTTCCCAACTGGTGATTTTTAGTTTTCCTCTTTTTTTTTTCTCTTGTCACTCTTGTTCTCACCAAGCTGATGCTTGACTCTCAAGTCTAATAGCAACCGACTTAATCTTCTTCTCATCTGGCACATCCTTGTAATAAAAAATTCTATGAACGGTGTTCAACCAATCACTGAAATCTTCTGCATTGAGCCAACCATAAAATTTAGGGATTTCAACTTTTATATCCAAATCTTTACTCTGATCATTCTTCCAAATGTTTCAGTGTCATTCCTCCCACTCATGTGGCTCTCTATGCAGAGCATGGTTAGGAAATGGGTTTCTAAATTCTTCCTTGGACTCGTCAAGAGTTAGAGCTTCGATGTGCTCAAGGTGCTGGGTTATAGCTTTATGAAATGGGTTTTTAAATTCTTCCTTGGACTCGTCATCTTCATCATCAAGAGTTAGAGCTTCGATGTGCTCAAGGGGCTGGGTTAAAACTTCTACTTGCCTATTTAGAAATTCAATCTCTTCATCTCTAGCATCAGCTGCATAATCTGTACATACCTTGTTCTCTTCCTTGTGGGGCCATGAATTGAAGTACTAGTAGTCTATTATTTCGACAAAAGAGCATGGTTTTAAATTTCGCCAAAATGCTCCCCAGTGTCGAAATTTCGGCGAAATGCAGCGAAATATTTCCCCAAAATTTCTCCAACCTGGCGAAATATCGCCAGAAAAAATCTGGCGAAATGTCTGGCGATATCGAAATTTAAAACCTTGCGAAAGAGCAATCTGCTCTGATCATGGTGTAAGGGATCGGATGGGGACGATCCCCGAGTTGATTCCGAACCGAGAAAAACCCCAATCCTTATGGATCGTTCCGATCCCGAGATGGATCGGGCGATCCAACTCGGGAAAGGTTTTTTTTTTTAATTAGTTCAGCCGGTCCCTCTCGGCCGATCCCGAGCCATATTCCGAGTTTAAACACTATGGCTCTGATACCAAGTGATGCAGTCAAAACTGGTTTTCTCTGCGTTACCAGTTCAGATCTGCAACTAGAAGTGGGGAGAAGGAAAGTAAAGAGGGAAATCAAGAAGAAAAACATGAAAAGGGTAGAAATCAACCTATAAATCACATCCCAAAGTAGTAAGGTAAAGAGGAGTTTGTCTGGCCCAGCCGACCCAAACTAGCAGTCCATTACGAGGGTGTAGACTAGTTTTTGTGTATGGCGTCCACATGCCCAAAAAGGGTCAGTGTACTCATTGTGCACAGACCCTTGTTATTTTGATAATTTTTTGTTTTGCTGCTGGTACTAATTATTTTTCTGAAGAATTTCATTTTTGTTTGAAGCAATATAGTACATGGTCTATTTGAGCATTAAGTGGGCTTTTTAGAATTTTGCCCTTTCTCATGCCTCTTCTGATTTACCTACTGTATTTCCTTTTGACTCTGGTAGTCTTTTACTTTTATTTCCATTTATTTTATAACCGCTATTCATTTTCTTTTTATTTATATCTGCTTCATCCTGTAGAGACTCTGCGTTCATTAGCTTGGAGTGGTGTGCCACCATATATGCGGCCTACTGTTTGGAGGCTTCTTTTGGTAGGTTGAAATATTGCTGTTGTACCATCACGTAGAAGCATTTGGACTTATTACTATAGAAATATTGCTGTTATAGAGATGTTTTTTCTTTGGATTTGTTTGATTCTATCTACTAGCACTGAGTAAGTTGCCTTCTATCACAAAAGTATAGTAGAAAGGATAAATGTATGGTTCCTCTCATCGAGACATGAGCTTCTGGCTCATTGTAGCATATAAACATTGAAAGTGTATCTTTAATAATTGTCATGATACTTTAATAAGATCACTGTTTCTTGGTCCTGAATGCCCAATGGAATTCTTGTTGGAGTTTTGATCTTGGAAAATTTTCCCGAGCAGCTAACATATGATGACTAGCTTGGAATGTTTAGCACGTTGAACCTTCGATTGTCTCATAGCTATTTACACTAGTCCCTGGTGTGAAATTATTAATATGTTATTTGGATTGTTTCTACTATGTATAACAGTTTCAGCAAATGTGATTAGAAGGTTTTAAATTTAAATGATCCTTCACTTTAGCATCATTGGAAATGTACATAGTGAAAATTATTATTATAATAATAATAATAATTATTATTATTATTTTCACTATTTTGCAAGAAACTTATGTACCAAAAGTGGGACTTTTTTTCCTCCCCTTTTTGACGAGTAATATACTGGTTTGTTGGAAGGGACCTGTCTGATCTGACCAGAAGGGACCTATCTGATCTGAGGGGTTCTTGTATACACACACACAAACACACACACACATGTATGATGTATGTATGTACGTAATACAACAAAACACAACAGAAACATACAAAAAAAAACAGTTTCCTCTAGTCTTAGCAATTCTTGATGTAGTCCTGACAGCTGGATCTTCCAATGCAATACTATTTAGGAACTGTGGGCTTCTTCCATACCACAGACAAGAACCATGGTCGATTGCATGATTTGCCAACTTGTCCACTGCTTGATTGCCTGCTTGATACATGTGTCTAAACTTGATATCCAACAATTCTCTAACAAGCTTATGTGCTTTAATGACCCAACCATGTATCTTCCAAGGGTAATCCTCATCCGTCGTCGCTAGCCAGTTGATGATAGTCCTTGATTCACCTTCTATTTCAATGTTTTTAACTCCTTTCTTTGGAGCTGTTGTTAACCCTCCATGCATGCCATCATTTTGGCTTGAATGGCTGTAGCTTGTCCGACCACTTGTGCAAAAGCCCATGAAATTTTCGAGCACTATCCCAGCAGATATCTCATGCACACACATCTCAGGGATTCCACGTGCATCCCCATCAAAGTTCATCTTCACAAAGTTCCTTGGGGATGGTCCATGAGACCAGGCATGCATCCTGTATACCAGATCCAATCTTCTCCTCTCTTTAATCTTCTCCACCATTCTCCTTTAATCTTTCTACCACCGTATCCATGATTTTTACAGTGTATCCATGCACGTATCCTGATACGTATCCTTTTTGGGTTGACCGATACGCTACCTCGATACGATATTTTAAACCATGGATATGGGCTTAGTTTCAGTCTTCAAGGTAGAAAGGCACAATGTCTCCAATGCTCATTTGCAATTTGCTGATCACACAATTCTATTTTTTGAGGCAGATGAAGTTCAGGCATATTGGATAAAGTCTATTTTGAGGTGCTTTGAAAAGGCTCAAAATTAATTTCGATGAGACTACCATTACAGGATTCCATCTAGTGCCAATTAGGGTGAAGCATTGTGCGAGCTTTCTATGATGTCGGGTTGCAGATCTTCCTTTTAGTTACCTAGGAATTCCTTTGGGCCAGAGTCCTAGGTCTTTATCTTTTTGGATGCCAATAATAGAGAAGATGGTGAAAAAGCTGGCCACGTGGAAGAGAAATTACCTATCATTGGGAGGGAGGATTAGTTTGATACAGTCAGCCCTAGCCAACCTTCCTATTTACTTTCTCTACTTATATAGGGTCCCTATCAAGGTGCCAGGTCTATTGAAAAAATTCCTAGTGACTTTCTTTGGGAAGGAGGGCAGTGGAAAGACCATATAGTGACATGGGAAGTGGTGTGCAGGTGCAAGAACGAAGGAGGACTTAATCTGCAGAACATCTCGGTCCGCAATTCAGCGTTACTTGGCAAATGGCTCTGGAAGTTTAATACAGTTAAAGATGCTTTGCGGTTTAAGGTAATATCCAAGAAATATAGCATTCGTAGCAACGGATGGGACATAAATCACAATGCAAGGATCTTTAGCACTAGTCCTTAGAATGCCATCTCTGCTATTGCCCTTTTGTTCTACCAATATAATTGTCTTTGCCCTGAAAATGTTCATTTTGTTCTCTTTTGCATGATGTTTGGTGGGGAGCTCTTTGCGAGTTCATTTTCATTCTCTTTATAAATTGCTTACAGACATGCCCTAGTTTTGAAATATTTTATCTCTCCCACAGGCCCATCCTAGAACTTGGAGTTTAGGAGGGATCTGAGACCAGGGGGAATTGGGTGACCTAGGAAATCTGTTACCATGTTTACATGATGTCTTCATTGACCCGCATAAACCTGGTTCTAGAGTTTGATGTCTAGATCCCAGGGCTACTTTCACAACTAGATCTTTCTTTCACATCCTCTGTTCAAAAGAAAATCATTATGTTGCCCCTTTGTTCCTACTAAACTTTGGAAATCAACGGTCCCTCCTAGAGTCAGAGCATTAGTTTGGACCTCCATCTTGTATAGGATCAACAACTGTGATATGCTACAGTAAAGGAACAAAAGAGGGTCCCTTTCCCCTCTTTTGTAGCTCATGTGTAGAGTTCATGGAAACTCGATTGACCATTTGTTCTTGCATTGGAATTTCGCTAGGAATATATATATATATCTTTTGGCAGATTATTGGAGTAGATTGGGTATTCCCAGAAGGTATATGATTGCTTTTGGGGCAATAGCGATTCCCGGGGATTGGTAAAAAGGGGGAAGATGATGTACGATTCCCTCTTTTTTGCTGTTTTATGGGCCATCTTGACTGAAAGGAACAAACACTTTTGAAGATAGAAGGAGAAGCATTAGTGGTGTTATTGATTCTATCATGTTACTAGTTACTTCATGGTTAATAGTAAGACCATAGTTCAGAGACTATTCAGTGATGACATGATGATGGGAGTGAGGAGTTGGACTTCTATAGCTGGTACATTTCTCGTTAGAGCATGTTTTTCACAAGTGTGGACACACCTGGCTCGTGGATTCATCAAATTAATTTTTGATGGGTCATTGTTGGGTAACCCAGGCTGTTTGGGAGTTGGTGGTATTTTCGGAGATGAGAGTGGGCATATTCTCCATGCATTTTCAGGCCTGATAGGAGAGGGGGACTCTTTGAGGACTGAAATATTGGCCCTAATGCTTGAGAGAGGCCCATTCTATGGAGATGACCACTTTGGAGATTGAAGGTGACTCTTCTTTGGTTATTTCTTCAATGAATAGCATACGAGATTGCCCATGGAGGTTTAGGAGACGGGATTCAGATTAGGTTTTGGTCTGGTCTATGGTGGGGTGAGTCCATTCTTGCTGTCCGGTTCGCCCGTCTCTTTAGATTGGTCATTGCTAGAGATGCTCTTGTCTTTTAGGTCCTTTCGTGGTCTGTTTCCGATATGGTTTGGAACCTAGAATTTCGGTAGGATTTGTGTCCCCCAGAATTGGAGTTAGGGGCTCTCTTTGTTGACTAGGGGATGTCTTTATTCGGTATGATCTTAGGGACCGTAGGATTTGGAGCCCTTGTAGTAGTGGCGTTTTCTCACTGAGTTCATTCTTTTCGGTTATTCGGCCTCATTCGGTGAATCCTCAGTCTTTTCCTCATCGTCGTGTCTGGTAACCTTTTTTTCCTCCTAGAGTTGAAGCATTTGTATGATCAACACTCCTTTATAAGATTAACACATGTGACCACCGTCAAAGAAGATGGCCTTTTTGCCCGCTATCACCCTATATGTATTTCATGTGTAGAGAGGAGGGGGAGTCAGTGGATCATCTTTTCATCTGTGTTCAGTGGCCAGGGAGGTTCGGACATTCTTTCTTTGTTAGTTGGGGATTGGCTGTGTCTTACTAGATGAGGTGGGTGCTCTTTTAGGGCAGTGGTGGTTCCCTAGATTGGGAGAGAGACGCAGGTTGATGTATCAGGGGGTCTGGCATGCGTCACTTTGGGTCTTGTGGCTGTGGGGTGAAAGTAACTCAAGAGTGTTTGAGGACAAGAGTAGGACAACAGGGTCGATTATTGAGGCCATTTTGTATATGGTCAGTTCGTGGATGGTGGTACTCCCTGCTTTTAGGGGCATTTCTATGTTTGATCTTATGATGGGTTGGTCAGAGGTGGCTTTCACATCTCCATAGATGCATCAGATAGGGGTACAATGGCAGCCCTCTCTTGAAGGGACCGTCAAACTGAATTTTGACGGGCCTTCTTTAGGGAGTCTTGGGCCTTTAGGTA
>JAUPMG010079212.1:0-12906 GCA_031762675.1 Pachysandra terminalis | reverse complement strand
TGTTAAGATCACATGTGAGTTGTTATTAATTTTAGTGGTTATGATATACGATCCGCGGTCTAGCAATAGATCCCGAATGTCATACCTCGTGATCCGTGCCTTTCCTCTTGGGATATGAGTCATTGGGATCTGGGCATGACACAAACCCCCAAGTATGAAAGGGCCAAGGGGTCAGGATTGATTGCATTCCTTGGGGAGGGCGTCTAGGGATGTCGCCTTGGATCTGACATGGGGAGCACCTGTTCACATAATCAAAGGCGTCACTTCGCATGGTCGGCCAATAATAACCAAGGGCTACCAGCTGGTCAAAAAGCTTCTTCTCCCCCTGGTGAGCCCCACAAGAGCCTGAGTGGACTTCCCTAAGGACAATCTCGGCTTCCTGGGGTCCGAGACACTCCAGAAGGTGGCTGTTGAAGCTGATTCGGAACAAGTCATCCCCTTGTGCTTGGAATCTCCCCGCCCTCCTGCGGATCCTATGGGTCTCCACTGGGCTTGCTGGTAAGACACCATCTCGTAGGAAAGAAGAAAAGGTCGTCTCTAATCCCGCTCCGGGGTATCCACTGGACAAGCTTCCGTTACATCCACCGGCCCCTGGCAATCCGCGCAGCCCCTTTGGACTCTTGCCGCATCATATGCCTTGGTCAGCCAATAGACGCCTAGCCTCTGCAACCTGCTGCTGAGTGAGATGGAGTTTGGGCTCCCGCAAGTCTGCTCATGCAAGTTATCAAGGGTCTGCCGGGACTCCTCGTGGCTGATGCACCTTAATAAAACGCCACTGGTGGCCCGGAAGTACAGGGCCTCTTCAATCTACAAAACTGGCCACTTTGCGTACTGGGATCTCACTTGGAGAGACCGGGTGGCGAAGTTTGTAAAGAATCGGGTGCCTCCAATCCATGGGGAGGATGTCTTCCTTCTCGACCACGGGGTCGAGGGTTGCCAGGAGAACCTTCCTGATGACGTCAATCCGCTGCCGTCTAAAACAGTCCTGCTCCCAAGATTGGCTAGAAGATTAGCCTGATGATTCTTGGACCTTAGGACATGGAAAGGCGAGCACTCAGTAAATTTCTTCATCAGGGCCTAGATGGCAGTTCGGTACGGCACTAACTCCGGCTCCTTGACAGCAAAATCTTCATTTACTTGTGAAATGATGACCTTGGAGTCCCCAAGAACCCTGAGCTTGTTCATGCGCAACTGCCTTGCCAGGATCAAGCCAATCAGTAGGGCCTCTTACTCGGCCCGGTTGTTGGTGCAGAGGAAGTCGAGCTTGAAAGAGAAGTATAAGTGATATCCGTTATCAGCAATGAATTCAATACCGGCTCCGCCACCATCAGAGTTCACTGACCCATCAAACTTCATCTGCCATTCTCGCTCCTCGACCATATCAATCTCGAACTTCGGTAACTCTTCCTCCTCGACTTTGGAGAAAGCCGCAAGCAGGTCAGCCACAGCCTGTCCGCGGATGGTGCGGGGGTGCTCACAAATGATATCAAACTCGGATAACTGTAAGAGCCAGTTTGTATACCTCCCTGTAAGCACGGGTTGAGAAAGCAGGTACCTGATAGGGTTAGCCTTGGTGCTCAAGTGGGTTGGGCATGCTAAAAGGTAGTGTCTTCTGGGTCACATGGGCTAGAGCTAGGTAGAACTTGTCCACCTGAGAATACTTCAACTCGGCCCCCCGGAGGAGCTTGCTGACATAATATACCTGCCTCTCGATCCCCTCAGCATCCTTTTGGGCAAGTAAGGCCCCAATAACGCTATTCGAGTTGGCGAGATAAATACATTGTGGCTTCCCGGGCAAAGGGCGAGACCATGGTGTGTGGATGCTTCAGAACATCCTTGATCCTCTCAAACGTCTGCTGGCATTCCTGAGTCGGCAAGAAAGGGGTCCCTTTGCGCAGTAGAGGCATGAGTGGGGCAATGTAAGCGGATAAGCCGGGTATGAACCTCCAGATATAGGAAATCTTTCCAAGGAAAGATTTCAGCTGCTTCGGTGTCTGGGGCGGGCATAACTCGAGTATTGCCTTGGTCTTAGTGGAATCTACATCAATGCCGTGCCGGTGTACAACAAACCCTAGAAACTTCCTAGCAATGACGCCAAAGGTGCACTTAGCCGGGTTCAGCTTCAGGTTGTAGAGCCAGCACCTCCGAAAGACCTTTGTCAAGATCTCAAGGTGCTCATGCCGCTCCTTGGACTTTACAACTATATCATCTAAATAATCTTCTACCCCTGCATAAATCATATCATGAAAGATGGCGGTCATGGCCCGCTGATAGATAGCCCCGGCATTCTTCAACCCAAAGGGCATCACCGTATAGTGAAAGTTACCCAGTGGGGTGCGAAATGCGGTGTGGTGGGCGTCATGGTCGCTCATCCGGATCTGGTTGTATTCGCTGAAGCCATCCATGAAGGAAAACATTGCATGCCCGGCCGTAGCGTCTATCAGTAGGTCCATATTGAGAAAGGGGAACTTGTCTTTGGGGCTTGCTTTGTTGAGATCCCGGAAATCCACGCAACATCGAATCTGGCCATTCTTCTTCTTAACTGGGACAACGTTCGCCAGCCAAACCGGGTGTTGGATGGGCTTGACAATACCGACCTTCAAGAGTTTTTCCACTTCATCCTTTATCTGTAATTGGATCTCGGGTTTGAAAACCCGGGCGGGCTGCTTGATCGGCTTTACTTCAGAGGACAAGTGAAGTCTGTGGGTAACTAATTGAGGGTCAAGTCCAGACATCTCATCATACGACCAAGCAAACACATCCTTGTATTCCTTCAAGAGATTGATAAGATTGCATTTCTCCTCAGGGTATAGGTTAGTGTTTACAAAGGTCGTTTGCTTCTCTTCCTCACTCCCGAGGTTCACTTCATCCAGGGTCTCAAGGACGGACCTCGCACCGTCCTCGAGGTGCTCCGGTGCATCCTGTATCTCGAAGGCGGTAGCGGGGAAGGGTTTGTCTTCGTCGTTATAGTCCGAGTCCTCGCCTGTGGCAAAGGCGGCTTCTTCAGCATCAGCCCCGTCTTGGTCAGCTTGGGGCAGAACCGGTTCCGGCTTCTCGGTTTCGGTCCACAGCTTGTAGATGTACTGTCCATCCTCAAACTTGATCGTAGTGCACCGGGCTCCAGAGGCGGAGTCGGTCACTGTTTCTTCAAGAACTCTCTTTTGCCGTCCATCTTCTTTCTTCCTCTTAGATGGGCCAGGCTCCAGCAAGGCTATCTCCGGATTGCCTTGAATATCAGGCCAGGCGGGTAGTGGGATCCCTCGAGGCAGGGACACCTAGAACTCCCCTGCTGGGGCCAGCTCATCGTACTCGGCCGCGACTACAAGGTGGACCTCAATTTCATCAAAAGGGCACGGGTTCGCAACCAACTGTACCATCTTTTCCTTCCTAAAGCCCTTGCAGCATTGATGGAATGTGGACGGGATAAGACGACAGCGATGGATCCAGGGCCGGCCAAGGAGGATTTGATAACTAGGGCTACTGTCCAACACGTGGAAGAGTGTCGGATGCTTGTACGGCCCCACCTGCAGCTCAAGGGTTACGTGGCCGAGAGCGCACTGGCTCCGGGCGTCAAAGCCATAAATTCGGATCGCCTGAGGGACAATCCGGTCTTCAGATACACCAATGGCCTTCAAAATACCAAGGGGGATGATGTTTAAGGAGGACCCGACATCCACCAACGACCTCCTGATATCCACCTCTTGCAAGATGGAATTCAGGTACAAGTCCCGGCGGTGGTCTTCATCTGCCACCATCATATCCTCTGGACCAAAGGTGATGACACCATCCAAGGAGAAGTCAGTAGCACAGGCCTTCTCCATCTCCAGCAATGGCAGTCTTTGGGCGTAAGCTTGCATGGCGATCCTCTCCTGTCTTGAGAAGCCAATCTCCTCAAGGCTCTTCTCGAGCCTCAACAACCTAGGCGGGATCAGCACTCTCCTAACCATGGCCCCCACCTATGAAAATAGCACATTAACTGCACCTCCCCTACTGTTGTGGGCGAGTAGGGGGTCCACATGCACCTGCTCAGGACGGAGGTCCACCTCACCATCAGCCACCCGGTTCTTGTACAATCTTCTCAAAACATAGAATTCGAATGTGGCGTGACGCACCTTCCGGTGGAACTTGCAGTACCGGGGGTCTCTCTTCTCCTGGGTGGTTGGTTCTCGGTCTATGGGACGCAGCATAACGTGGTTGTCCCGGATCCAGCTCTCTAGTAGGATGTCCAGCTGGGCCGAGGTGCAGTTGGGCGTTGGAGGGTAAGGGCGATCAGGTCTTGCCTCACTCCCTCTTCCTTTCTTCGGGGATCGGCTGTCAACGTGGGCACTCTCGGCCCCGTGCTTCTTCTCCAACGGCTTCTTGGTCACGCTGGGCGCGACCACTGATAGACCCGTCCTCCAGACTGCTTCAATTAGACGGGTAAAACTTGAGAGTTTGTGGTTCTCCAGATGTATTATGTATTCTATGAGCATCCCCATTACGCACATCTCCACGTAATGGGACTCCTCTTGGCTGTCGCTACAGATAGGTTACCAGGTCTTCCGCAGGTCCCTGGCACTCCCGGCTGAGCCTGGCACCAGGTTGTTGTACCAGGTCTAGGCTTTCTCAGACAGGGATTTGGAGAATTCCCTTAGCCGGAGGTCATGGTCAGCAGCATGGGGTCAGAGAGATTCAGTGAAGCGGCTGATGTGCTCCCGCACATTGTCGGTTTGGCCAGTGAACCTTTGGAACTTGGGACTGACGTAATCCTTGGGATATGGTTTTTGGAGCAGTGAAGGGGGATATAGGAGGCGAAAGTCATTGTCCGTCCAATCCGGGTCTCGGAACCGGGACTTGCGTAACATGGCCTCAACATCAGCCATGGTAGCAAAAGAGGGTATAGTGTGATGAAGAGGATTGCTGGCGAGAGGGGGCAGAGTGATGTGAATTGGGGTGGTAGTGGGGCATATGCATGGGTTGGAAATAGTGGAGGGGTGTGCGCGGCCGTTAAAGGTGCGGGAGCGTGAAGTGGTAATGGTGGTGGGAGTACGTCAGTATGCGCAGCCTCCACGGGCCAGGTCGTGTCATCCTGGGAGGTGGAAGGCTGCCAGGGTGCCTGAGGAGTGGTGGGTTGCTGGTTGGCGCTTTGCTGCGCTGCCATGACCATGAGATGCTGCTGTATGAGCCATAGCGCATTAGAGACGGAAGACGCGAAGTCAGGGGGTTGGAATCCTGGGTGAGGAGCACTCGGAGGTTGTGGAGTCTAAAGGGGAGACTCGCGGGGCGTAACTTGTGTTTCAAGGGGAAACGCTCCACCTGGCTGCCGACCGTCCTGGTAGCTGGCAGATGACTGGCCCTGGCTTGTCTCTGAAGGAAAGCGCTGCATCTTCTCTAGGATACGATCCCTGCTATGGAACTGAAAACAAGGTTTAAACACAAGATAGGAAAACAACACAGGTCCCCAGTGGAGTCGCCAAAATGTTGATCCCCAAAATGGTAGCCTAAGCCGGATTACTTAGTTTAAGTAAAACGCACAGGTGTCAGCACCTGAAAGGCTCACCAAATTCTGGGTTGAACTGGTTTGGTTCCCCGTCTCACACCGGCCAAAACCACGAGGTGGCCGTTCCGGGGTGAGGTTTCCCTGAAAAAGTGCTTAAACAGAAAGGTGAAGGCTGGGATCGGAAATAAGGACCTCAAGAAGGTTTCAGAGTAGCTGCAACACTCTAATGGCCGTCTCAGAGAGCTCAAGCCAAGGCAAATTTTCTCTATAATGGAAAAGTTGGGATTTACTCTAGGGGAATGAAGGCTTTTATAGCCTTCTCCCCCTGGCCAAGCCCTATCCTCGAGTGACAAGTGTCAAGCATGCCGGTTTGTCATGAGGACACCTGTCACTATGGGATAGGTTGCGAGTGCGGCCTGCAGCTTTAGCCAATCCCATCAGCCGCTCGAGCAGGCTTCAGCCGTCCATCCGGGCTGATGGGTCGGTTTTCTCTGGCCCCTTTTCCTGAAAGGGTTTTCCTTGTCCCCCCCACTTCCTCTTTTGTTTCCTTTCCGATTAGTTTAGAACTTGGGATGATCATGAAACATGGGCGTACTGACAACCCATTAAATTTAGGCCCGTGTGGGTTTCCATTTTTCACCTGGATTGGCGGGATTTGATCCGCCGTATTTTTGAACAAGGGATTTTTGGATTCAGGCCCCCTCCTTTTCCCGTTTGAACCAAATGTCGCACATTGATTTGCTTGGACCAAAGGTCCTGCAATGATGAGGTGTGGGCGAGCCTTAGATTTGGTCAATTCCTGCCGTCCACCTAGGCCAATGGGAGTGTTTCTTGTCGCTTTACTTTCGTGAGAAGAGGGATCTCTTGTCCCTCTCCTTTTTTCTAATTAGACCGCAGGTCACATCAAGCTTTAGAATCGTGGAGCAGAAGACTTGTTCCTGAATCCTCTACCTTTCAATCTGTGCCTAGGGATGAGTCAGCGCTCTTTCCAACACTTAGGATATTTGCTTGTTTGGGGTTGTGCAAAACCCGATCCTCCCTTAAGCGGGATGGAGCGCCCTTAGCTTTTGAGGAAAATGCCTGATTTATATCCGGAAGAGGCATTTATACCTGGGAAGGTGTATTATCCCGCCTTGAGCTCTTCCGGGAGTCACCTGGCCTTCTGACCTTTGAAAGGGGTCAAACTTGTATCCAGTCATAAGGGTTTAATCCGCCCTCATGATCCGGTAGGGGGTTAGCCCTACCTCACTGACCTTTGAAAGGGGTCAACCTTATATCTGGCCATAGGGCTTTAGTCCGGCCTCATGATCCGGTAGGGGGTTAGCCCTACCTCACTGACCTTTGAAAGGGGTCAACCTTGTATCCGGCCATAGGGGTTTAAACCGGCCTCATTAAAAGCTATGCACGCCTAAGGTGACTTGGCATGTACGGCTCCCCAGTCAGTGCCACGCGACGCGTATGTATTGGCCCAATTTGAATTTACAATAAATGGGGTCATTAGTATAACATATAAACATATAGATGTATAAATTCATAAACAAATCGAGCCAAGCCTTAATCAAATCGAGCCAACCCATGCTCAACTCAAGCTCATGAAGTTAATGAGCTTTTTATTGGCTCAAGTTCAGCCCGTGAGCCTAATTATAAAGCTCAAGGTCGTCTCATACGAGTTGAACTAGCTTGAATCGTTGATAGTCCTATAAATAGATACAAGGCTAATTTTAAGAAAATATGTGTAATACAAGGCTAATTTTAAGAAAATATGTGTAAGAATATAATTTTAAAAAGTTAAAATGACTATGTATATAAATAAATGGATAAATTTTGTAATTTAAAAAATATGTATGTATAAAAAAATAATCATTAAAATTTTGAAAAAACGTGGATATCAATTATTAGATATTCTATTTTTTTAAAAGGGCAAGAAAGAATTTTAGGGGGCAAAAAAACATTTGAGGAGTGCAATTTATAATATATTATTAAAATATTAACTCTACTTGTAATTTATAAAAAAAATTGAGGGGCAGTTGCCCCCTCGCCCCTATGTGGCTCCGCCCCTGAACCGAACAAAGCCTTATATTTAAGCTTGTTTGCCATTGCTTACTAAATGAACAAGCAATTCCTTCATAATTGATTCCTATAAAATGTTTTATAAAAGTTGATTGATATGAAAAGATAATGTTTGCCTTAGAAAATAGCATGAAAATAAAGTAACATTAAAATAAATATCATTCAAGTAATCAAAAGGATAACAGATTGTTTCAATGAAATTAGCATTTTGGTGAAATGCTTTATTTGGAATTATTTTTTTTATAAGTGATTACCAAACGACTAACATGTGTGGCTACCTTCAATGGCACAGTTCAAAAGCTGTCACGGTTTGACCATAACACCTTCTGATTCTCTCGATTTGAATCACCAAGTGTATTGGGTTGAATTAGACCAAAATCCTTGCCAAGGTCAAGTTTTTAAAATGTTCTATAAAGTAAGGCTCATGCTTGCTCAAGCCCACAATAATATTATAGTTCAACAGCTTAGGCTTAATAATATTTTCTTGACTCGTTGAAATTTTGATTATTTAGGGATGAGGATCTCATGTGATCTGGATCACAAGAAACTTCTTGTAAATCTTACAGGAGGATGATAACAATTTTTAAAACCTTATGAAAAGGGTGAACCTGAGGGGTCCACACCTTTAACTGACTTCTATAGAAGCCAGTTAAAGTTATGAGCCGTCGTGGACACGCGTCACAAGAGGTTTCCTGTGATCCGTTATTTAGCCATATGTTCCAAAGCTCATCAAATACAAACCTAAGAACCTCATAAATAGAATATTAAAAGGTTAAAAAAAACAATAAACTATAATATTTTAGTATAAAACAAACAAGCTTAGGTTTAATGGAGCTTAGTTGCTTACACAATTGCATATATATATATATATATAAAAGGTATATACTTAGAAACTTCCCATGATTTCGCCAAAATATATGGACACTTTCTCAAACCTTTAGTTAGGGGTGTCAATTGGTTCGGTTTAAACCGAAAATCGAATAAACCAAATCAAAAAAGTTGGTTCGGTTTGTTTTTTTTTTTTTTTTTTTCATTTTGATTTGGTTATGGTTTAGAAACGACAAACCGAATTAGTTCGATTTGGATTCTGGTTAAGGCTTTGACTAAACTGAACCGGACCGAAGTAGATTATATGTAATATATAGATATAAGATATATGTGTATGTGTTTTGTATAGAAAATAGTATTAATTTTGTCCAACTAAACAAAAAAAAAACTGATTTTTTTTTGGTTTTTATGTCGGTTTGGTCGGTTTTCGGTTTTATCTATTGTAGTTCAGTTCGGTTTTCGGTTTAATGTAATGTAATTCAATTTGGTTTAGGGTTGACCACTAGACCGAACCAAACCGACCAAATTATACCCATAAGTGTGACACTTACCTCTTTTATTTGTCAAAACAATAATAGGTGTAATAGTGGGTGGTACAGACCGGATCGGTTCGATCCTTGAAACCTTAGTTACCAATCCAAACTAGAAAATAACCTAAAAAAAAAAAAAGATAGAGCATACTAACATAGCTCAGATTGCTCGGTAGGTTCTTTTTCTTGGTTTCCCAAGGTATTCCAGGCCTCGCCCAGGACTAATCCTCCGAGGTACGGTTGGACACCGAAGCGGGGACCTCTCCCAATAAGGTTTGCTGCATCACAAGGACTCGAACCAAGACCACTTGCTTAAGCGACCCGAGCCCCTTCCACTCGGACCAACCTCCTTTGGTAGTCTCGGCGACCCGAGCCCCTTCCACTCGGCGACCCGAGCCCCTTCCACTCGGACCAACCTCCTTTGGTAGTCAAGGTAGGTTCAGGCTTACTTAAAAGATGCGATTTTGTTTTTCTTGACTGCAAGCATGATTATTAAGGTCAAGCTCAGGTTGAGTCTCTTTTTCTAAGTCGGGACTCAGACCTCAGTGATTAAGAAGCAGAGTAGTAGTGGACGAGACGGTGGCTGTAACACCATGAAGCCTTCTCTGGGAGGAAGGGAAAGGGAAGGAATAATCAGAGACGGAGAAAGAGAAAGACGATAATAGGAGGATGGATGAGACTACCTCCCCTTACAAGGACTATGCCGCAGGTTTTCTCGCCGGAGTTGCCACCGTCGCCATCGGCCATCCATTCGACACCGTCAAGGTCTCTTTCTATTGCTCTCTCTCTCGGTATTTGAATCTCTCTTATTCAGTTTCTTCTATTACGATTCAGCACATTTTTAGAGTAATCAAGAGGAATATAAACCCTAACTCTGTCTCTCAAGTTTCAATCCATATTGGAATCTAAAAAATAAATAGAAAAATCATAAATAAGTTAATAAATTTTGGTTGCGAAACGAATTGGATACAGATTTCTTATCCCATTCAGTTCTTGAGAAGTGGGAAAAGTTAACATTTTGTTAGGTTGTGTAACACAAGTTTATTATGATAATTAGAATTATCAAATAAAAGCAGTTCAAGAAGCAAACACATATCATATGTTGCTGTAATATAAACTGATGAAGTAAGATCATGGGAGGAAACTTAATCAGAGAAAATCATCTTTGTTTATGTGTCCTCAATCATTAAAATGGAATAATCAGAACAAATTAACTTTTTTCTTGGCCCCAAGCCAAAAATGAGGGTTGTTGGGCATTCTTTAATTTAAGTTTATGCCAGGATTTTTGTAGAAGATAATAGATAATGCCCTAGAATGGAATGGTGGAGAGAAATTGTGGAAATGGCTCCAAATAGCGGGATTCTTCTCGATTCTCTAATGGTGATGCTGATGATACACGACTGGCCAAATTTTGTTGACAGGGTCTGAATGATCTATTGAAAATATTATAGGATCATAGGAATTCAATCCAAACACTACATTTATGTTTAACTATGTCAAGGCAACAAACTTGGTCCCTTGACCACTACCATACTGATATTTTTTTTTATCGATACCACTACCATACTGATATGCTAATATGATATGTTTAATCCTCCACCTTATCATGGCCAAACTATGCCCTTCATCTTAATTTTTGCAGTCTTTTAGAGTATTTTTTTTGTGCATTCGAAGTGTTGAGAATCATGATGTTATGGACCTTGAATCATATAAGCTTTTCAGTATATGAATATTGTTGCCACAGTTTTGGAATTGAATGGCCGGCTCATCTGTTTATGCTTTTTCGATGCACTTATTAGTATTTATTTTCTTACTCCAGTGAATTGTGTCGTTTTTAATTGTATATTATTGTACATATATCAGGTGAAGCTGCAGAAACACAGAACTGAAGCACATGGAGTGAAGTACAAGAATGCACTTCATTGCACTGCTAGAATACTGAAAAGTGAAGGAGTATGCTTCTTGATTTTTTTTAAAATTTTTTATTTTCTTTAGTGCTGCACAAAATTTCATGTTGTCTACAAATTCATCATAGATATCGAGTGAAAAAACTAGGAGGCATCCTTAAGCTAATAAAACTGTATTTACATTTCCCTTTTGAATGTTGATGATCTATGTTTGCAGCTATTAGACACTGTATGATGAATGATAAGGCAATAATTGTTTCCTACTTACATAATATCATATCGGCTAATGTAATGAATAAAATATCTTTTTAGTAACACAATGAATGAAATATCTTTTGAGTAACTTATGGATCACATAAAATGTACTTATTTGAGTTGTTAGTATCTCTGAATCAATAGATTGCTTGATGCAATTCAAGGGTTATGATGGAGGAGATCCCTTGTTTAGAAACCAAGAAAAAAATAAGAGTTGGAGGAATAAGACTACATTCAAACCCCCAATATTTGCTAGTCATAAGTGCTGGAACCATAACTGTCAGGTTGTTTTGCGCAATGCTTTTTGGGGTGAATTGGGTGATGCTGGGATGCATTAATCAGTTTATCTTTGTGGAGGATTTCAAATTAGGTGAGAGAGGGAGATTTATCTTCCAGTGTCTTCTTCGTGCTATTTAGCAGATTGTTTGAGGAAGAGAAACATAGGGATTTTCAAAGACATGTGATTGAGGTTCTCATCCATCGTTGGCCATGATGAACAAATGCACGTTTAGGAACCTATGGTCATCAGGAGTTGTAGGATTATACAGAGATCAAAATGCACTATTCTTAATGCATTCTTTGTCCCTATTAAGAAGGGGACACCATCAAGGTTGAGCTGAGTGCCTTACTGATGGGGCTTCACAAAGCAAAATCTCTTGGCTTTTTGAAAAGGTTTTAAATGTCGGTGTTGCTGGCCATGTTGCTGAGTTTGCTAGCAATATTTCGGTAACATGTCGCCGACATGGGGGAAATTTCCTCCAGATTAAAGAAAAAGTGCGAAAATTCCCCCCAAATATGTTTTTTTTTTATTAAATCTTAGTTTAATGTATCAATAATAACTAAATACACTAAAACACATCAGAATATGTTGAAAAAACACATAAAACATAAAGAACCTTTAACTTGGCAATTCGTATGCATTGCATGCTGTAAATTGCAAAGTTAAGGGTTAACATTCATTCAACAAAGCATAACATAAATAACATGACATAATATAAATGACCTGACCCTAAAAGTAACAAAATGTCATAAGTTTATCATAGATGTTCCAATACCCCTTTTATTCACGATTTTCGCATGTGCCGCTCGACACGTGCGGAATTTCTTTTAAGTGGTGATATGTGGCGACATGTCGCTGACATCGGGAATATCAAGGAAAATCGACATTGAACAATTTCCCCTAATGTCTCATATCGCCAATGCCAAAAATGGCGACATGTCGGCAACATTTAAAACCATGCTTTTTGATCCCTTTTGTTGAAGAGGATTCATCTATTGTTATTCTTGACTAGATAAGCATCAATGGTATTCTTGGAGATTTGGAGCATATGACCCATTTGGCCATATGGTTGGCACTAATGATGAACATCTAATTCTCTAGAGCATCTCAATCTGCTAATGACTTATTAGGTGGCTAGTCGAGGGTGGGATGGCATGAAAGTCTTTGTTTAGTGGGATCCCATGGAAGGAGATGTTATATGCCAACAAACCTGTTTAACAGTTCATTTTCGGGTTTATGGATTCGATGCATGACCGGGTCCCTTTTTCGTTCTAGAAAAAGGACCCATTAAGAATCAGGTCTATGGTCATCCAGGTATACTCAATGCGTATCGTAGGGTATATGGTCTCTTAGTTTTGTTGAATGATTCTTCATATCCTTATAAACAAGTAATCTAGTACTGAATAAAATTTTTATTTTATAACTTAATTAATTAGCTACATTTTCAGCATTCAATTATTATTTATTTATTTATTTTTGATAATTTATGAAAGTATATATAGATGAGAGAAAAAAGTATAGCAGCCAAAGTTTTAACAAAACGCTAAAACAATGGAC
>JAUPMG010079201.1:0-12906 GCA_031762675.1 Pachysandra terminalis | reverse complement strand
AGGGATTTGGTTGAGGAGTTGAATTTGAGAAGTGGATTCACATCCACAACAACCTCCACCCAAAAAGAAACGACGAAACCTGAACTTACTACCCTTACGAGAGATGATCACAAAGATTTGAAAGTTGTCACCCAGTTCTATTCCATCATGGAAGCTGCCGCCGATAAAGCAGAGATGCACGCTAACATTGGTACGCAGCGAGATAACTGGAACCACCTTTTTCTCACTTCCATTAATGCAATTACCCTTATAGCCGCAATCATGGCCGAGCTTTCACGAGCCGAGCCGAGCTTTTAACGAACGGAGCTTTTGCTAGCCAAGTCTAAGCCTTAAAAAAATAGCGAGCCTGAGCCGAGCCTAAGCCCGAATTTTTTTTCAGAGCTTGAGCTGAGCCCAAACCTTGTCCAGATTTTACGAGTCCGAGCCGAGCTGGGCAACGTTCGGCTCTACTCGATTCGTTTACACCCCTACATATACTACCTTACCCAAAAAGGTACCTACAATCTCTTTTAAGAGCGCGGTTAGAGTTTCTAAAGACACGCCCTTTGCCGTCATCATACAGGGAAAAAAAACAAAAAGGTAAAGAATCTTTGCATCAGTCAAAAGAATCCGCATGCATAACATTACTCTTCACTCCGATGGTCTAACCATACTACCAACATATCCAACGATCACAAACGGTCTAAACACTCAAAACCCTCGCATATCCTAAAACACCAGATCATCCCCCTGCTTAAAATAGAAAACAAAGTGAAAATTAAAACAAAGACAAGAAATGTGTGGGACAAGACACGGGACCGCCGTTCACCAACCCACCTTCCCAGGTGAGACGACAAGTAAAAACCAGAAAGTCAGAAATTAAGCATACGTTTCTTTTTCTTTTTTGTTTTTTGGTCTTAACCACGTGGTGTCCCCACACCCATTGGATGCGAGACAAATCCACGTTCTAGGCGGGAGCAAATACGGTAAACCCCTAATCACGAGTGTTTCTAATAAAATTCAAACTTCAGACTTATCTTTGGAGACGTCCACTAAAACCCAACTTGTTACTAACTGAGCTACACATTGGTGGTTTAAGCATACTTTACTAGTCTTGTTTCTATCTTCTGGCGTAGACAAGAGCTCCACATCCATACTCTGAGTCTAGCGAAGCAAACTTGCTTCTCGTGTGCATTCCAATTCCAATCCCAATTCTGATCCCAATTCCAACTTTGCTTTCAAGTTTCAAGTGTAGTTGTCACTTGGGGTGCAATTCGATTTGGTTTGGTTTGGGTTGACTTCAATCCAAGACCAAATCGAAATGAAATCACAACAACCCAAAACCGAATTCCAAACCAAATTGGAAAACCCAAAACTAAACCGAAAAAAATTAGGAAAATCGAAACCCAAATCGAAACCGAAACCGAACCAAACCAAATTGCTGTTTCGATTTGGTTTGGTTCGGGTTGGATAGAATAACCTCTTTAATTTTGGAAGAAACTTGAATGATTTTAGTTTAGAGTACTGGTTATCGTATTAAAAAGGAATAATATGATCTGGGTTCTGAAATCGATCAGCACAGCACAGGTGGGATGGATAAATATTTTGTTAAAAAGTTAAGTGGATTCAATAGAGAGATGGGTAATTGAGGTAGATAGATAAGTGATTTATGCTCTTAAGGATTTTATAAATAACATAGCAAAACATGCAATAGGAGAATATTATTTTGTGTTGTTGTTGTTCAACTTACAAACACATGCAAGGAACTTCAAAAGAAAAACGGTAAGAACTAGATGAGTTAAAGCATAAACATGGGTAAAAGAAAAAAAAAAAGAGCAAAAGAAAAAAAAGAGCAAAACAAAAACAGTAAGAAATTATACGAGACAAAGAGGACGAAGAGTTAACGCCGGAGGCAAACATTGAACGACGGTCGGCGTCGATGCCGGAGGTAAACGTTGGACGAAGCTTGGGAGGGATGAGAATGACTGCCGGCTGTAATTTTTTTCTTCTGATTTGAGGTTCAGATCTCATTCATTATTAGGATTAGGGTTTTATTTTCCTTATTGAATATGAGCCGTTGGATTAAGAATCATCAATGGCTCATATAAATCTAAAACTAAAATACATGTTTTATATATCTTAAAAAAGGTCTATAAGTTTAAAACTAATATATGGTATATAATATGTAGGATAATTTAAATATGGTTTTGTTCGGTTCAATTCAGTTTGGTTTAATTCGATTTGAGTTTCGATTTGATTCGGTTCAATTCGGTTTGAATTTTGGTTTAACCGAGAACTCAACCCAAAATCAAACCAAACTAATTCGGTTTGAAACTTTTTAAACCATAACCAAACCATTTGTCTATAATCCCAACTCAAACCGAACCAAAATCGATTTGAGTCGGTTCGGTTTCGGTTTAAACCGAACCGAGTTGCACCCCTACTTGTCACTGCCAGAAAATACAGGTAAAAACCAAAGACCGAAATTACCGTGCTACTACGCCACACTCTTTATTCTTCTCTACCTAATCTACTAAGCTTACTTTTGAAACAAGCCTAACTTCATTACTCAAACAAAAGATGTTAAAGAGAGAGGGAGAGAAGGGAAGAGAGATTTGGTTCTAGGTGTGGTTTTGGTTGGTTCTTCTTCTTTCTCCATCTGTTGAAAACCCTAGCTTTCGGAATCTACTTGTCCGGGATCAGATCTTCTGGGTTTGGATTCTGATTCTTTTTTAGGATTGTTTGAGGAGAGATGTTTCTGTGTTGGATTGATTAGATGGGGGGAGGTTGGAGGTTTTCTTGGTGGAAATGTGTGCTAGTTACAGTGGTTTTGGAGGGGTTGATGAATGTTTCGATGCCCTAGTTTTAGTGGCATTGTTGGAAAATGTCGGTTTCCTTGGCGACGTTCGAGCGTCCGAGAACCGGAGTTTCGAATACGGTATGGTTTGCTCTTTCGTTGTTGGATTTCGATTAGAACATCCTTTTGAGCAATGATTGAAATGCGGTTGTGCGGTTAATTTTGTTAATGTTGGAATACTTCTATTTTTTTTGCTTCTTTTTCTTTGGGAAGTTATAGATGTGAACTGTTTGAAATTTGAATAACTTTACTGTTGTGATTAATAAAAAAAAAAAAAACTTTACTGTTGTGATTATCATTATCATTACTTGTCCAATTATTACTTTACTGCCTCTTGATTGTTATGTTTACATTTGTGATTCTCTAAAATAATTATTGAGTTTGATGCTTGTTCATATCTGTCTTCTGATCCCTAAAATATTAGCGTAAAGTATAGTTCAAGCAATATGTATGCTAAGTTTGATCATATATAACTGTTGGTTAATTTCAGTGTTGAAATTATGAAGTGATCTTTAGCGTATGAATTAACTTTTGTTCAGTCTACATTATTCAGGGATTCCTTCAACTATATTAGTATCTGAAGGTGGCGGATGTTCTTTAGATGTTGTGTCCCTACTCATTTTGATTTGTCAAGCGTTATAGATTTTATCGGTATTTCCAGGGATAATAATTTGGTTGCTTAAGTTAAATGAAACTATATTGGTAGCTAAGAGGAATTTTCATTTGTGTCTATATGCTGGATTTTTTCTCCATCTTTCTATGCTTGGTAGTCCTCGACGTTAGGCAGTGCTTGATGGTGCCTTTCTGATATTTTGAGTTTTACTCTACAGGTTTTCAAGAGTGGTCCACTTTTCATATCGTCAAGAGGTTAGTAAACCTGATTCCTTTTCTTCTATCTATTCTTGTTATTTTCTTCTTCTTTTTCCAAGTTATTTCATTCTGCTGACCCTTTTTTTTTTTAAAAATTTTGTTTATTTGGACACATGTCTTATATGTTTAAATTGGTGAATGTGCAATAAATTGTGCAGCAATTGCCTGTTTTGCACTTAGAATAGTTATAGATAAGTTTTTTTGTTTTGTAGAAGTTTACTGGATTATATGTTCGTCAAGAAATTTACTTTATTATATATTTATATTTAGAAGAAAATAAAGGGCCGGGCCCATTTGCATGAAAATTATACACAAGGTCTAGCATGAAACGAAGAACGAATTAGCCTATCCACACATTTTTACAGTCTCAAAAGATAATTCCAGTCATGGTTCTACGGACCGATCCACATGGTTTGCCATGTCGATGTTGCCTGGCATGTCGCCAGGTGACTCCGGGGACTTGTCGCCGACATGGGGGGGAAAAAGGGATGCCAAGGGGAAACCTCTGGGAAATGTGGGGAAACCATGGGTTTTTGATGGATTTTTTGCCCCAAACTTTTAACATGCCTAATTAAGGCCTAGATGCATCCAAATACATAAAAAATACAAAAATAAATGTCTACATATCAAGGGACATTGCTTGAAGGACGTTCATCTACTAATTGTGGGTGTGCAAACTGTGTTAAAATTGATGTAATATGATCTACTTAAGCTATATGATGTAATTGATTGAATATGATCTACTAAAAGTACATGGAAATAAGCAAATAAGATACATTTCATACCAATTTTTAATCATAATTTAAAAAAAATTCAATCTGTTTTTATTTTGCAAAATAGTTAAACAGTTTCATAGTTAATATTTAGTAACATACAATATTTACTTCATTTTTTTCAAAAAAGATTGAAATTTTTCCCATATCACTGACATGTTACTGACATGTCGAGAGCATTGTTAGAAAAACGTGATACGACAAAAAAACAAGGCAGTAAAATATCAAGTTTAATATGATTTTTACTTGAAAAGACGAAGTAAAAAAAAAGGTCAATAAAACATAAACGAAAAAAATACTTTAATTAAATTGTTTGAGTTTAATAAGTTAGATGTCCAAAAAAGCAAAATAAAAAGTGAACATATAGTGAAACTATCAATTAATTACCAATAAATATTAGAGAATATTATAGTATTAGTCTAACAACTAATTTATAATTATAAATAATTCACAATCACTAATTTAATTTTTTTTTAATATTACGAATATTTATTGTTTATGAAAATTAATATAGTATTAAAGATTTTAATTTATAAATTTAACAATAGAATAAAAAATAAAACATTAATTAAATTCCACTTCACTTTTCATCTCTTTATTAAAAGCCTTTTTTATTTTTAGTTCTGGTTTTTACTTATCTAAGATTATTCCATAGTTCTTAAGTTTAGAGAGTTGGTAGACTGTGAATTAGAATAGCAATAGATAAAAAAAATTAACAAAAAAAAATAGAAGCTTTTTAAACCTTTGAATGAAAATAGCACATCAATGGATAAAAACTAATAAAAGATTCAATAAAATCCTTGAATCAAAGAAAAGAATAAAGATATTTATTTTTTGAAAGGTTTTAAATGTATAATATAAAAACGTATTTAATAAGCTTTTATGAAAAAAAGTGTTTTTTTCATTAGATAAAGTTTTAAACGAAGTTTAAAACGTTTAAGCGTCAAAACGTTTTTTTTTGAAAAAAAAAACGAAGTTTTGCTAACAGTGAGACATGCGGGAAATATCCAAAAAATTTGAAATTTTTACCCCCATGTCGTATGAAACCAGGGTAAAATCTATTTACATCCTGGTTTCGTGTTCCCAATCTCCAAATCGACGACATTTCACCCGACATTTCGCTGAGATTGCAAACACTACGGGTACAGTCTGGTCCGCACTGGGATCAGACCTCAACGGCCCGGTCCCAAACTGCAATACAAAACCGGTACAATCGGTCTGATACTAACTGGTCCTGCACCGATACATTAAACCATGACTCCAGTCATTCACAAACATGGAAAAAGTAACATTCCTGAATTTGTGGAGGATAGATGTGCAATGGAACGGCAAATCAGCAAAATGACATGAATGCTCCACATGATCGGGGATACGACTGTTCTTCTTCCTCCCTCCACAAGGCGCAACACATTCCGTAGTAGGAGATCCTGCTTCAATCATTTTGTGCAGTCTTAATGCAAACAGCAAGAATAAACTTCCCTTGGTAATGAAAGTCCCCACCTGATTTGCCACTGCTAAATGCAAAAGGAGATGTGCAACAAGATTTGCTTCTAACTGGCATGTAACACAAATGTTAGAAATTGTCCACTTCTTGCTCACCAAATGGTCTATAGTTGAGAAGAATGCTGCTGCGGAAGGAACCGTGCATTTCCAAATTACTTAGCAGCCCCTAATTCCTCCACCACAAGATTAAGAGATTTGAAGAAGGTTTTAATGAGGAAGGAAAATTTGGTTCCTCTCCCACTACATTCATGTGAAGGATAGCCAATAAATTTGTGACCAACTCCTCTTAATTGAATAAGTTCCTTTGAAAGATCTATTTGAACCATTTTCTCACTAACCCATGGTTCTTTACGAGATGCCATAAATCAATAAGTCAAAACATGATTGTTTAAATGTGGATTCTCCAAGCCAAAGATGTTTTGAGATCCTAACCCTGTCTTCACTCCCCACTTCAAAGTGAATGCCCTCACAAATTGATTGAAGGTACTAGCAATGTTCTTCTAAAATCCACCCCATAGGTCCCTTAGGCCACATCAGATCCCAATCTCCTGGATGGCACCCATATTTACGACAATGAATCTCCTCCATAAATTATTCCTTCACTCCCAAATCTGCAATGTCACTTCCCTAGAAGGGATTTATTGAAGAATTCTAGGACCTCAACCCCGAACAGCCAACCAAATGAGGTCTGCATGTTTCCAATTAAACCCCTAGAAGTTTTAAGTCAAAATTCTAATTTTTTCCCATAATTTCCCAAACTGGTGAAATTTTCCACCATGTTGGCAAACTTTCGCCAGCATTTTGTCGTAAGTTTGCAGGTATCCTTGGCGAAATGGTTGGCGGATTCGAAATTTAAAACCTTGTTCCGAGCCCTTGGAATCTCCTTTGCCCAAATAACATACCAATTCCTGAAGGTATCAACTAAATCCAAACAGCTGTAGAAAATGCACCCATATATGCCTCGCAAAACTTCCAAAGTTTACACTAGTGAAGCAGGGCTGGATTTGGGTGACCATCAGTATAGAGAATGTGGAAAAAAGATTTAGTGGTGCAGATGCCATTGATAATGTGTATCCATATTAACAATGTCAAAACTAGGGCAAACCCCTATGCACATGAAAAGTATACACCAAGGCCAACAACCAAGAAAACTAGCCCGCACAATTTAATTACAATTTAAATCTATACTCCCAGATCTGGGAATGTTTGGCAGATCGTTTGGCCAGAGACGGTATTGTCAGGGAGGTGATGTTTGTGGGGTTAGCTACGCCTGAGATGATTGGCAATGGAGGGTGATCGGATCTACTTGGGCCCTTCGGCCCCGTTGCTTGCTGGGTTATCGTATCCCCTTTATGGTTTCATGTCTTTGCTTTATGCTTTATGATCCTTGTTTCCATTCCTTGTTTTCTACTTTGTTATGGTTAGGTGCCCCCCTTGTGCGCTTTGGCCTTTTTACTTGTAACCTTGGTTTTTTCTCATTTCTATATATATGCTGGTTACTCATCAAAAAAACAAAAACTTGTCATCCACAAAATTAGAAAACCCTACAGTCTTGAAAATCGGAAGAGTGGGTGCCCAATGAAATAGGATAGACAAAGTTCTTCTTAGGATCAACTTCTCCTTGTGCTCCATAGTTTCAAAGATTCGTCAATTAATTTTCCCCAAAGTGACCTAAAATTGCAAATGGGCAACAAGAGAGTTTTTGTAGAAAAGAGTAGGAGCTTGGGTACGATCATTGACTCCATTATGAGTTTAGCTTCATCATGGGTCAGCATTCTTCCCGAGTTCAAGGATATTATTTGGATGGACATCACGAGATGTTAGAAAACAGTGATTCATATTTAGTTTAGCGGGGCCTTGTAATTTTTTTTTTTTTTCTTTTCTTTTTTCTCTTTTTTTTTATTTATGTTTTTTCTGTTTTTTGGTTGCTCCTTCTTGGGGAACCTTTACTTTCTTTCTCTTTTTTAATAAAGCTCAACGTTATTGATAAAAAAAAAGGCTTTGTGGCAATGGAGATTTAGCATTGAGAAGAAGGCTTTGTGGTAATCCGTCCTTCCAAATAAGTTTGGTGTTCACTCAAATGGGTGGATGTCAACCCGAGGGCGAATATTAAGTCGTCTAGTGCTTGGAAGGATATTACCTCTCTTTTTCCCGTGTTCTCCAATAAGGTACGTCTATCTGTTTTTGGTCTTATGTTTGGTAGGGAGAGATTCCTTTGGCTTCCTATTTCCCTAGAGTATTCCGATTAGCTTGCTGTCCGGAGCTCCTTGTTGCTGATGTTTTATGCTGGTCTCCTTTGGGTCTCTCTTGGAATCTTCCTCTGCGACGGGATCCAAGGTTAGTGGAAGTGGAGGAGTTAGTAATCTCTTTGAACTCCAAAAAAATGTGTTTATTGATGAGTATTCCCTTGATACCCGGGTTTGGTGTTTGGATCCTAGTGGTAGCTTTTCTTGTAAATCATTTTTTGGCTCCATTCGGAAGCGTAGTCCTAGCCTCCTGTACCCTTTCTCCACCTCTCGTCTCTGGGGGTCTAAAGTTCCTCTTAAAGTCAAAGCCTTTGTGTGGGATTGTTTTCCTTAATCGTATTAACACTGTAGATAATTTTCAAAGGCGAAGAAAGTACATGGCTCTGTCTCCTCAGATTTGTGTGAAGTGCATGCATAATGAAGAATCCGTTGACCATCTCGTCCTCTCTTGTGCTTATGCAGCAAAGGTGTGGGAGTTTTTCGTTAGAAAAGCTCGTTTGGTTTGGGCCCCCCCGAGACATGTGAGAGATCTTCTTGTTCAGTGGAGTTTTATTGCTTTGGGGAAGAAGGGACGAAGTATCTTCATGGTGCTGTTTTTCTGCATCATTTGGCGTTTATGGGGTGAGCGAAACAAAAGGATTTTTGAGAACTCCTAGACGAATCCTTACCGTCTCATTGATTTGATTGTGGATACTATGGCTGCATGGTGCAGCGTTCTTCTAGAGTTTCAGAATGTGACTTCCACGGACCTTGTCAGATTTTGGGAGACCATTATTGTGATGTAGTTCCTTGTATTGCTTTTGGTCTTTTGGATGTTTTTGGTTTTTTGGGGTCTTTTTGACCTTTTTCTGTTTTTCTCTTTGTAGTTGGTTCCTTGTGTTGGGGAACTGGCTATGCCTTGTACATTCTCCTCTTTTTATACAAATCTTCGTTATTGATCGAAAAATAAAAAAAAAGGGCACATAATCGAAGACTTTGAGCTCCTTGGGTGTCCAAGAGGTGTTGAACTTGTTCCGAAAGAAAGTCCACAAGCTTGAAGCAACCTCAATGAATAAAAGGTTGCACTATGATTCATGGCCTTCTTACACATTATAAGCCTATTGTGTAAGGTCCAATTTCAACTCACCAAGTGGTCAATGTGAGGATCTTATCGAGAGAGGCTGTTCACAAGAAAAAAAGGCCACCATGGAAGGAATCAGTCTTTAAATCAAAGAAGCAGGACTAAATAGGTCTTCCTTCTGCAATTAGTGGGTGTAAAAAGACTGAGCTGCAAAAAGTTCCATTTTTCTCCCATAACCATTTCCTAGAGCCCCCTCCATCTCGTACCTTCATTTAGTAAAAAGACCGAACTGAAAAAAGTCCGATTCTTCGCTCATAACCATTTCCTAGAGCCCCCTCTCTCTCCCACCTTCACAGATTGTAGTAACAATTGGAGGGATGCCATCGAGTCAAATTTCCAACCAAAAAAGGTCATTTTAGAGCAATCTTTGAAGGATACTTTTGCTCATTGAATATAAATCTAGCCACCAAATATAAATCTAGGAATTTTGCTTCAAATATACATTGCCGCACCAAGCATGCATCTAAAATTTCACCCTTGAACCATCCCCAATTCAGAAGTTGCTCCCCCACCCCCAAATAAAGTTCTCACTAACAATGGCTTTCCATACACCAACCCCATGTGTTCCGCTACATGTAGCAGGCTTCCATTCCCCAGTTCAGCCCCACATTTTGCAGTCACGTTCCTTCTTGATAGGCTGTGCTTCACCTCCCAAAACCTCATAGCT
Source organism: Pachysandra terminalis (assembly GCA_031762675.1). Lineage (NCBI taxonomy): Eukaryota > Viridiplantae > Streptophyta > Magnoliopsida > Buxales > Buxaceae > Pachysandra > Pachysandra terminalis. The sequence goes on along the minus strand of JAUPMG010079201.1, from coordinate 2,891 downwards.
ACTTTCCTAGCAAAGGTTTATTGAAGCTTACAAGGGGCCTTGCGTCTAACCTGCCCACATGCCGTGGTCTATAGACAAGCTTCTAATTAACTCAATGATAATTGTGTTCCCTTTCCATTCCACATTACAAGAAATCGTTTGCAGCTTCCCAAATCTATCAGCCAGTGACATTGGAATCTTTTGTATAGGTAAAAGATATATGGGAAGATTTGACAGTGTACTCTTGAGAAGTGTTAACTTGACTCCTTGGATAAGTTCTTCCAAGTTGCTAACTTCTTTTCCATGTGTTCCATGATAGGGTTCCAATCCAATGTGGATTTGTAGTTCACCGCAAAAGGAATATCTGTATAGGAAATTGGAAGCCTGCGAGTCTTGCAACCTAAATAGTCACAGCAAATTTCTAGGTTTGACACCTCTCCTACCCGCACATCTCACTTTTACCCAACTTATTTTTCAACCCGACACTGCCTCAAAGCAAATAAGAGCACAGCCTAGTACACACAACTGAGAAATGGAAGCTCTACAAAAGCTTATATTGTCATCTACAAACTGAAGATGAGAAATGCAAGTTTCACTACATCCCACCAGAAAAGTCACTAGCAATTGATGTCTTGAAGCCATCTGAAGCAGTCTACTCAAAGCCTTTGCCACTAGTATGAAAATAAAGGAAGAGATGGGATATTATTTTCTTAGGCCACTAGATATCCTAGATATCCTAGCCATCTGAGACACAATTAGCTAACACCAATAACAAGATAGAAGAGATACAAGTCTTACTTCATTTCTTCTACTTGGTTCCAAAGCCTATATACCCTAACAGGTAAATGAGAAAATTCCGATGAACTTGATCATAGGCTTTTTCCATGTCCAACTTACATAGTAGCCTTTCATTTCTCCTCAATCATAAAATCCAGGTACTAATTAGTTATCAAAACTCCATCTTGAGTCTGCCTTCCACCTACAAATGCACTTTGAAACTGGGAAACCACCTTAAGTGAAAAAGGTGGCTTTTGCACTCTTCTCCAAGGTCGAATCAATAAAAAAAATGTTCTACTGCTTTCATCAATCCCTTATCACCCTGCAACATTATTGTAAAAGGCTAAAGAAAATTTGTGTTATCCCGGTACTTTATCACCATTCATTTCTTTAACCACTCCTAGAACCTCCTTCCATGACTTACCTGTCCAGCATGTCCCAATCTTCATCTGATAAATGGTCAAGCTCATCACCATTAAAAAATGGACTGTAAGCTACTCTATTAAAAAATATTCAGATTGTTTCTTGTAATACCATCACTCAAGATCCATGCATCTAGTGTACTTTTCACTACCATCCTTCTATCTGCTGCTCCCAGGCCCCTCATATTCAATGAGATAATGTATGCTTTTCTTATTGCTAATGTTCTGCTGGTGGTGGTGCGTTTGCCTTTTTTGTACTCATAATGTATGCTGGAAAAGATATTGTTTAGTTCCCTGGAAAATAACTTCTCCTTTCCATTACCTGTACATGACCTTACTTGTTTTCAAATTTCCACCGTGTTCAGTTGTCTGGAACATTTTCAACAATCCCTCATCTATCTTCCTTGTAGTACCACCCATTAATTTGCAGAAATCAAGGTATTTTTCCAGAACTCAATCTGAGATTTTTTTTTTCTGATCAACTTTTATTTGGTGTCTTCTCTATTAGCTTTTGCATCCCTTTGTTTCAATATCCAACTTTAGAACTAGAAACTGGTTTGTGGGCGTAAGCGCTTTCACAGGATCTGCTTCTTCGGTTCTTTCCGTTAACATCAATGAAAAATGCAAAGCATCCTTATTCTTTGAAGAGTTTGCCAAAGTCCCCTTAACCTACTTCTCTGCATACTATCACCGAGAGTCTAGACATGGAAACGAATTGGCAGAATCTGTTCTAGTCCACGGTTTTACAAAAAGTCATCATGCCTCCACACCTAAAGACAAGGGCTTAGAAAAGGCAGTGTTCTTTAAGACAAGTAAACAGCTTAGTTGGGAGATAATGGAACATCCAGGTTAAGATGGTTTCAACAAGTAAAACGGAAACCTAGTGAGGTGTTTGAGAGTCGGTACAAGAAGGTGCATATTGAAGGATCTCAAAGAGTGAGAGAAAGACCCAAAACAAAAAAACTTGGGTGGAGTTGGTTAGAAATTATTTAAATATACATAATCTTACCGAGGATATTGTTTGACAGATTGGGATAGTGGAATAGGATATGACTTACCAACCCTAAGTTGTTATTTTGTGGTGGTTTTTATTACATTCATCATTATACTGTTGTACACCAAGGATGAAATAAATGGATCTGATCAATTTATGATTTATCCATTGGATCTATAGATTGATTATAATTCATGATGCTGGGTGCCACAACTAAAGGAATGAGCTGATTATAGTGATCACATCTCGCGTATGCATCATGGAATACTTGATATATATCAAGCCAATGGTTTTTAACTTGCACGTTAATTGATGGGGAAGTAATTTATTGTGTACGCCTTAGAGTATGAGTTTGTTATATGATTGTTTTGGCATGTCTAAATGGTGGAATTATACTTGTAATTTTTTGGACATATGCTGTGCTTGTGAATTAGTGATTTCTATTAATCTCATTTGTTTACATTTTTATGCCATAATCTATTCTTATCTTCCATGTGTGGGGGATGTAAAGGCAGTTTATGTACTTCATTTAACATGGTAGGTTATCTTTGAGTTTGAGTTTAAAAGAGTTTTGTTAATGTCTTCTATGTGTTTAAATGTTTTCCTGCATTTCCTTGTATTTTCAAGTACTTCACAATTTTTTTTTTTTCATTTGTTGGACTGTCTGAATTCATGTCCAAATTTGAATTTTATCCCATGCCTTTACCTGATGAGTCAAT
>JAUPMG010079190.1:0-12906 GCA_031762675.1 Pachysandra terminalis | reverse complement strand
GAAGTATGTCATATTCTTTGAATATGGCATATCACTTAATTCAAATTAAGATCATACACGAAATTGAAGTTACTTACCTTGGTTGTTTGCACAAATTCTTGTTCTTCCTTAATCCAGTTCAAACTTTGAACAGTCTTCTTCTTCCTTAGCTCCAAATCTCCAACTCAGATTTCCAGAATAATGGTTTGAACAACCAAACCATGCTCTCATATAGTTTTTATGAGTTAGAATGAGTTTAGGATTTGTCTCTAATCCCAGCCCTTGATTTTAGATTAACTAATCTACACCCATGATTCTAAAAATACTAGCAATCCTAGTACAACACAAGCTTTATCTAAATCTTGTTTTATTTATACTAGGACTTGTCTAATTCTTATGTTTTATTGTCTTTTAATCCTAACTGTTTATTATGTTTAATTGGTCCTGCAAAATCTCAGCCATTAAATTAACTTTGAGATTATGATTTTCTGTGAGGCATAGTAGGTAATCTATTGTGCTCCCATCAATTGCAATTGGTCAAAGTCAATTAATTAGCCATTACTAAAATTTTAAATTGGTCCTCAATTTCTAACTAATTACACATTAAAATTATTACTAATTATACTAAACTCCCTTAATTGACTTGGGTTATTACAGAGAGACCTTGAGTTCGTTGTTGGTGATCATGTCTTCCTCAAGGTGTCTCCGATGAAGGGCGTTATGCACTTCGGCCGTAAAGGAAAGCTTGCTATGTTGGACCATTCCAAGTACTTGAGTGCATCGGACGAGTGGCATAAACAATAGCTCTACCTACGCAACTTTCGACCATACACGATGTATTCCTGGTGTCATTCCATCATATGTTCTAGACTGGAGTCAATTGCAGCTACGAAAGATGTATCATGCGTAGAGCAACCTATGCGAGTTCTGGACAGGAAGGAACAGGTTTTGAGGACCAAGACTATACCTTTGGTGAAGATTCAGTGGATTCATCACGACGAATCTGAAGCTTCATGGGAGTTAGAGTCCGAGATTCAAGAACTTTACCCCCAACTGTTCACAACTAAGGTGCGCAATTTCAAGGACGAAATTCTTTTAAGGGGGTAGGTTGTAATGACCTAGAACCTTTAAATTTATTTCCCCTTATTTAATTTTATTTATTTTATATGTTTATAAGGTTTATGTATTTAATTGATGTTAAGGGTGTTTTCATGATTAAATATACTAGTTACGGGCCTTAGTTGTTTTAGGTCCTTTTTGGGGTTAAACTTGTAAAGAGTTTTTCTTCCCAATCGTTTGAACGCACGAACTGTGCGTTGAATTAGTCGAACGTTCGTGGCTAGTACGTGGAGGAGAGATGAGAGAGAAGTGGGGAGCTAACTCCCTATATCTCAAACCTCTTAGTCTGTTGAACAGAGAGCGTGTGTTTCCAAAAGTGAAACTGAGTCTGAGAGAGAAACTGAACGAGAGATTAAGGGTTAAGAGATATGAAACTAGCATTTGTTTCAGAGAAGAAGAGAGGAAGAAGAAGAAGAGGCAAGAGGAAGATCATACCTGAGTTTTTCATGTTTTCAATCTCAAACACTAGAAAGTAGGTAAGTAGATTATTCTGTAGAGTCTTCATTTTTTTACATGTCTCTTTTGATTAAATTCCAGAGAAAATCACATGTAATCCATGGAGTATTGTTTAGTTTTTATAGCATGATCAGTAGTTTGATTTCTATAATGATTGATTGAAGATACAATGATAAATTCTATGTTAAATGCATGTTACTTATTGTATTTTTGTATGATGTTGATCTGCCATGTGTAACCCAGATATTATGCTCATTTTACTCATTGGTAGGTGCGTCGGTACACTGATGGGCCTACCTATGGTGTTGATATCTCCTTATCGAGCTCGTCAGTAGGCATCGTTGCACCGACCGAGCCACCGAGAGAGTATCTCCGACATGCATTGGTACACCGATTTGCCTACCAACAGGGACCAAGTGTTATAGACCGGAGTTGGTCGGTAGGCGTTGATACACCGACGAGCCTACCGACAGGGGATCTCTGTGACTGATCGTTAAGCGTCAGTACACCGACGGGCCTACCAACAATAGACCATGTTAGCTCTTCGGTTGGCGTCTGTACACCGACAGACCTACCGAAGAAGGATTATACCAATTGGGTCGGCAGGTGACGGTACACTGATGGACCTACCGATAGTAGATGAAATAACGAAGTTTGGATTGATCGGTAGGCGTCGGTACATCGACGGGCCAGTTGACTAGTTGAATTTACAGTGATGATTATATATTGAATAACTTTTCTTTTGCTTCGGCTACTCTGTTATGAATTAACTGAGATCGTTATCTCATGCCTTGTTATGTTACGGAAATCTGCGGTCCAGAAATGGATCCCGAAGGTCTCACCTCGAGATCCGTGCCATCCCACCTAGGGATTCGAGTTACGAGATCTTGGGGCATAACAGATTGGTATCAGAGCCAAGGGTTTTTCATTAGAGTGAGTTTTTAAAGACTAGAGAACTTAGGAATCACATAGAAACCAGAAGTTAGGATGGACAAACATAGAAATCAATTTAGGTTGTGTGTTGATTGCTTTATGTGAACACTTATGCATGCAAACATTAGGATAGAAGGAGTGAGATGAAAAATCTAATGATTTTATGTGGGATTGTAGATGGTTGGAAGAAGGGGAAGACCAATTGTTAGGGAGGCTTCATCCTCTGGCACTGGAAATGGCTCAGATCCTCAGTTCTCGTGTGTCTACCAGATCTTGGGGGACATCGCTACGTTCCAGCGGGATCAGATGTAGAGGACGGAGTAGAGACTGACTGTGGTAATTCCTTTTGCGTGGCTGGAGTGGTTCAAGAAGTTAGCACCGCTCCCTTATGGAGGATTGGGTGAGCCGAGTGAGGCTCAGGATTGGCTCCTTGACGTGGAGATGATTTTCCAAACTAGGGGATGCCTGGATGATCAGCGTTTGTCACTAGCCACCTTCATGCTGAAGGGAGTGGCTTTGCATTGGTGGGACATGGTAGAACGGGCTCACGCTGCGACCATGAAATAGGAGTCATTCCTAGGGCAGTTCTTGGACACATACCTGCTGACTAGCTATCATCCACAGATGGCACTGGACTTCATCCGTCTTGAGCAGGGTTCTCACACCGTAGTGCAGTACGAGGACCGGTTTGCCATGATGTCACGGTACGCTCTACATATGGTGGCGAACGAAGCGGATAAAGCCGCTAAGTTCGAAGAGGGCCTGCGGATAGCAATGCGATCTAGGGTTGTCCCCCAGAGACTCAAGACTTATGCGAGTGTTATGGAGTGTGCGCGGTACGTGGAGAGAGACTTAGTCCGGGCTGAAGAACAAAGCGACAAATCCAAGCAGAATAAGGACTGTCGCTATCAGCCTTACCTGTAGAGACAGGGCTCTGACTGACGTCGGAGAAATGACAGATCTACTAGGACTCCACTTGCTGATACAGCTAACCCAGCGACTCAAGTTGCCCAGCGACAGCCTCTGCAGTCTCAGTAGCAACAGGTTTTCCAGCATGACCGACAGGTGTGCTACAAATGCAGGAAGCCAGGCCATGTTGAACGGAACGACCATCTTGCGACGAGGACAGATGGTAGACAGGCTCCTCATCAGCCAGCACCAAATGGCAGAGCCAATGTCGTGGCTAGTACATCATACGCTCCTAGAGACGTCCATGCGTCTAACATGGTTGTCGAAGGTACACTACATCGTTTTCTCATGCCTCATTATGATACAGATATCTGTTGTCCAGAAATGGATTCTGAATGTCTCACCGAGAGATCCGTGCTATTCCACCTTGGGATTCAAGTTACGAGATCTTGGGGCATGACATTGGTAACCTCCTCGGTGACCACCTTCTTCTCCTTCCAAAGACACTCTTTAGATATTGTAATTGCTTTTCGGTTGAAGTGTTTTCCTTTCCGCTTGCTTTTTGCTTTCCATCTCGTAGTGTATTAAATTTTAAGTTTTCTTGTTTATCATATGTATGATTTATTGGTTTCTTGTACTGGCCCCTCCCTTTTTGGGTATAATGGTTCAATGTATCCCCTCCTTGTATTGTTTGTTGATTGTTAATGAATCTTGTGCCGCCTTACTTTTGCGTCACCAAAATTGAGCACTTGAATTTTAGTTTCATTTCTTTTCTCGCCTTTAGAACCCCGTAAACTGTTTTTATTTATTTTGATTTTGTTTGTATTTTCATAATCACTACTACCATTTCAACTTTGCATTAATCCTGTTGTTCATTATACATCTTTTCAAGAACATTGGTAACCACACACTTTGTTTTTCTATAATTATGTAATTATATGTGTTTCTTTGTTTCACTACACAGATCATTAATTCCTACACATATCTACTGTATATCTTTCACTGCCTTATTTTTCTCAAGGTACAAAAGCTTTTCACACTAATATTTTACTACGTCTCATCTTCAATCGCATCATCCTACTTTATGTGTTACTTGCATCATCATTTATTATATTTGCGTGATTGCTAGTCATTTTCTTCTAGCATGCTTTGGGTTATCTTCCAACATTGTATATTAGATTTTTGTTTCTTGTTTGACGTATGAAAGTTCATTTGGTAGCTTGTACTAATCATTTTCCCAAGTGTAAAAATTTATTATTTTCTACTTTTACATATGGCACTTATTTTGGGTGTATGTTCAACCTTTCTTTCCAGTATATGAGGGTTGAATGTTTTCCCACTTGCGATGTTTAATTGATGTTGATGAATCTTGTCTTGCCTTATTTTTGTATCCCTAAGATTTTGAGCACACGTTGTTGATTTCAAACCTTTCGCCTTTTTGAACTCCTTAGATTAATTTCGAGGACGAAATTCTTTTAAGGATGGTAAGATGTAACAACCTGAATAATTCCTAAAAACTTTAACTTGAGACCTTAGGGTAAAATAGTAATTTGGTAAATTAGTAATTTAATTTCACTAATAAACTAGGATTGGTACTCATAAGATCCTTAATATTATAAAAACAAAATAGAAACACTTAAGCCATCTAAAACTGATAAGGTTAGCCAGATAGACTTAGGGAGCAGAACGGGTTAGAATACTGAACTTAGCAATTAAATAGAAACTAAAATCAAATAGTAAGATAATAATTGGTTTAGACAGCTTAGAAGATTCATTTGAGAACCCTAAACATATTTGCACAATCAGAAATTAGTTAGGTGGTTAGTTGGAAATGATAAAGCTAGAAACCAAGTTTTGCCCCGGTGGCTATTTTAATTTACAACCTTGCCCTTGACCTATAAATAGAACAGTTAGGTTTCATAACACACATTTTTCATCTCTTGTTCGTGTGGAGCTCGAGGTGAAGAAGAGTGGAAACTCCAAATTCCCAAATGCACGGTAGAGCTACCTTGGACGCAACCCGGTAATGCCCAAGTTGAGTATACCTTCAATGTCTTGTATATTTGATCTTATTTTAGCATTATGATCATGGGGAAGGATCTTGTTTGATTGTATTCTCCCTTCCCCATGAATTTATTGAATCTTATGGCATGTTTAGCAGTCCAAAACCCCTTGTGATCAACCCTCGTGGTCAGATCTGTTATGGAAATCCCAAATTTCAAGTTTGAGAGACTTTTGGGAAATCTTAGATCAACTCAGGTAGAATAATCCCCTTGATCTAATATTTACAACGAAGCTTCCATAGGTCCTTGCAAACTTCTGGGTAAATTCTCACCCAGAAACACCCCGGGATGCTCTTCAGTGACCTCCCTCGGCTTGCCGAACCACCCCGCCGAACATCGATGACCACTTCAGCTCGCCGAAAGGCAGAGACCAACTTCAGTTTTTGGTTAGGTCACCGAGACATTTCGACGCACCAAGCACCTCGCCGAACACTTCTCGGTTCGCCGAGGACCCCGCCGAGAGGCACCTATGGTCTGTTTGATGCGTTAGACGTTGGACACTTGTAGTATCCCCAACCTAGTTGTTTTAGCATGTTTTTGGTGTTGCTAATCTTGCCTAACCTAATGTGACCCTTCATACCTAAGGTCAAGCCTATTTTGAGTTAGCCTAGTAATGCGAGTTTCTTAGGAGACTTGTGTAAACAGCCTCAAACCCATCCCTTGGTTGTTTTCCATGTTTGTGCATGTCTAGGTACAGACCTTGACCTCATGTGTCACCATGTGGTTGATTGACGCGTGTATGTGGGTGTTTAGTGTTATTCATTGCTTCATCTCCTTAATCTATTATTATGTGTATTGCCTTATATTTAACACACGCATCCTGCCAGCACTGATTATATCATATTTCTTTATGATTAGATAACTGACGTATATTTAGAGTGTGATGTCATGCCTTGATGTGTGTATGTATTGGTATTACCTATTGTCCTCATTTCTTAGACATACTTCATATGTGTATTACCCCATGTTTGATATTCATACCTTGCGTGCTTTAATTTCCATCTTATAACTTATGCTAGAAGATTTTACTTATATATGTTAAAGTGTAGTGTTGCGCATTAGTGTTCCTTAATGTTTGTCCAATGTTTATATCCTGCCCACGCTGATTATATCATGTTTCTTACATTTAGATGATCATTTATACTCAATATGCGATGTTGTGCACCATTGTGCCTTGTAATGTAGAATCATTGGATTGTGACCATGTGAATGTTGAATTAAATATATGTCTGTGAATTATTGTGTGTTGCATTAATTAAAGGACTTGAATATGTTGAGCTGTGTATGGACTGTCCTCCTGTGATCGCTTAGTTTAATAGCCCATGTGATACCCCTTGGTTTAGACTGTCAGATGATTGATTGACTATTTGACCTTTACTATCCCATGAATTGACTATCTTATATTCGCCTAATCTAAGAGAGAACCCTTGTGTTGGTATGCCTCTATAGGCTTGTGAGGAAGTTGATAGGTGAGGGAACTTCACATTGTGATACCCAATATCCAAATTACATGAATTATTGATAGGTGAGGGAAGTTCACATTGGTGATACCCAATAACCAAATATCAGAGTATTCTGTTAAGTATGAATCACAAAGGAAGTTCACATTGGTGATGCCTTGGGATTATTCCCTTTGAACAAAAACAAAGTGGTGCTTGGGTCCTCTAGGTTAAAAGACCTATGAAACTATGATCTCGTACATTGAACGGTCTGCTACTCCAACCTTGTATGGGGAGATGAAGTTCACATTGGTGATACATCCCTGAGTAGTATGATTCAATCAAATGTGAACATACATAACCGATTATTAACAGCTTGTATTGCATCTTTGAGAGTGGCCCAGTATGGGTGGGGGGGGATGGTTCGAGAAGACATCTTCCCAAAGATGAATGATCTATATGGGAACTTACTATATTTTACATACCATATTGCACCATTTGCACATGCACTGCATATTCTCTGTTGATATTATTTCTAGCATCAAATGTATTACACACTTGATCTAATTTCCATATAGAATTAGGCATGCAGATACTAAGTTATGGACCTTTGATTTAATACCAAGTGAGGTTGCGAGAGGACAATACAATGATTCGTTTATGTTGTTTTCCTTCTTTATCTACACTTTACACAGATGTTATCTTTATCACATCAGATATATATTTTATTTACACTTTTCTCGTAATGTTGGGATATGAGTAAATACCTTGCATTGAATGATTACTCATCCGGGATTTCTAGCTTGTGTTTGTTGATTTATATTTTTCAGGTCTTGGAGCTTGGTCACGAAGAGAGATCCTAGGAATGGGTATAGATGACCTGGATCAAGTTGTATAGTTGTACTAGATTAGAGCTTTCTTTATTTATTCTTGTAATAGATCATATTATTTAATTTAGTTCTTATATCTTACTAAAACTGTTAATTGCTTCCACTTATGTTGTGATTATTGCTTTCCACTCCCATGGAGACATGGGGTGAGAGTTGCGAATTAAGTTTGAAATCTCAAAATTGGGATTTTCTGGTTTGGATTGTGACAGTTAGGAAGGTTACTAATGATAATGTAGAAAATAGAATTGTGTGAGTGGTGCTAGATGCATCTACTGGTCTATCTTGTGATTGATTCTTATGTCAAATTTGTGCGTGATGTGTAAGTGGTACTGGGAGTATCAATAGGGTGTCAGTGTGACTGACCAACTTATGTGATTTTTGAATAGTGTGTGAATGATATTGGGAATATCCACTAGGTGTCAATACGATTGACTGTGTTAGCTAAATTGTGTTATTATTGTGTAAGTGGTGCTGGGATTATCCACTAGTTGCATGTGTGGTTGATTGTGATATCTTACTTATGTATGGTTTGTGAGTGGTGTTGGGAGTATCCACTGGAAGTCAATATAATTGACTATGTGTTTAATCTATGAATGGTTGTGAGTGTTGCTGGTAGCATCCACTGGTTAATAGTATGATGGGGTGTGACTCTATATGAGCTCACCACAAATAAGTGTACTGGTGTATTCTTCCGTGTGGTGAAAGTCCCTTAAAGAATAAGTATACTGGTGTATTCTTCTCTGTGGTGAAAATTCCTTAAAGAATAAGTCCTACTAGTGTATTCTTCCGTGTGGTGAAAGTCCCTTAAAGAATAAGTCTTAGTGGGGTATTCTCCCATGAGGTGAAAGTCCCTTAAAGAATAGGAATGGTGGCATTCTACCGTTGGTGCAAGTCTCTTAAAGAATGGATTGATTGTTGAATGAGCATACAGTTAGGCTAAGCCAAATTACTCTTGCATATGCATCATCAGCTGCATTCATTGTGCATACTTGCATTATGTCGTACTTCTTTAATCATTGTATATGTTAGACTTGAAATGAATGTTTGTGTGTACTTCCATTGAGGATTGTTTGTGATGTGAACTGTGTTTGAGACATGGAGGGACCATGTGAATTGTCTTTTGAGGCATGGTGGGACCATGTGGTATGATTGTCAATGCATGATGGGATCATGTAGACTATGTGTTGAGGCATGGTGGGACCATATGGGTTAGGTGTAATGCATGATGGGATCATGTGGACCTATGATTTATCATGGTGGGACAATGTGAATGATTGTTATGATGTGATACAATTATGTGTGTGATTATTAGACATATTGGGATTATGTGAATGATAAATATTGTTGAAATGTAATGGGACTACAATGTGTCATGCGATATACGTATTGTATATTGTGTTAAAGTAATATTAAGAATGCTAATACACTGTGAGTGTGGTATTATCTGTTGGGTGAAATTGTGTGAATTAATCTGTGTTGTTATAAATCTATGGGAATAACTATTGTGATTTCTTTGGATTTCCCTATTGGCCTGTGGATCACCCTTATGTTGAAACAGGTGATCAGTTCGAGTAGTACGCGAATTGGGAGAAGAATTAGTCCTTAGAGATGATTTTTCTATTTTAGAAACTTGGATAAATAGAATGGACATTATTTAGTTTTATTAACTTTGGTTTTGACCCAAGGGGGCATTTATGATGTAATAGAATTAGTTGTTTCTGGATTATGTGGGATTGAACTTAACTAGTATGAGTGGACTTGAAAATTTTAAATTGTTCAGACTTCCGCGCTGGTTTATGTTGTTATCTCTGATTAACCAAGTGATGGTTGTATTATTGTGAATGACTATCTGCATCCATACATTGGATCAAAAGGTCGTTCAGTGCAAATCCTCGAGATCCTATAGCTCGAATTTGGGGTGTGACAGAACCTCTCTTTCTCTCTACACTTCTCTTCTCAAAATCTCTATGAGAAACCATTCTAAGCTTGTGTGATGGAAGGCGAGGGAGAAATTTAGGGCAACTTCCCTTCCATTCTCACAACACCAAGTCCACGCACACCATGTTTCCATATGCGCAACGTGCATAGGAGATTTCAAAATCAAAAATTAAATAATAGTTTCACCCCCAAAGTATCCTAATTACACTAGGTACCCCAATTAACATATTTTATTATCACGAACAACCTCACGCAAATGTAGCCTTGCAAACCATATGATTAGACACCAAAAATACGATTTAATTATTTTTAATTATTAGAAATATTCTATTTGAAGATTTATGTCATTAAAATTTCTATGCTTGACCTTGATACTAAATTGATATGTTATGTTGGTTATGATTGTCATATAGTTATTACATGTGTAAAGGATACATGTGACGGCATCTGACGGATTATTCGTATGTATGGGTGCATGGATAGCTTCCAAAGGATGTTATCACTGGAAATCCTACTGATAGGTGGAAATAATAGCTTGTCGGGTCAACCAGGCAATGACAGATAGAGGTACGTTTGAACTTAATAGCTCATCCAATCAACCGGGTAGCTATGGATTGAGGTTTGAATTCTACTTTTTTATGGCTAATCGTCTAACAAAGGCCTCCCTAGGTTAGAGTCCCTAAATGCAAGTGAGTAATCTTCTTACGAAGGCCTTCCTGGGTTTAAATCCCTAAATGCAAGTGGGTAATCATCTTACGAAGGCCTCCCTGTGTTTAAATCCCTAAATGCAAGTGGGTAATCATCTTACGAGGCCTCCCTAGGTTTAAATCCCTAAATTCAAGTGGATAATCATCTTACAAAGGCCTCCCTGGGATCATACCCCTAAATGCAAGTGGAAAAATGGCTTCAGGAATGGAGCCCGGTAGGATGAAAATCATACAAAACCACAATGTACACGTGGGAGGTGAGGATACGAGATATGATGAGAGGGAGCTTGTATACGAAGTATGAAATAATGGGAAAATCAGCTGATCACCGGAATTTGCATTCATTGGCATACATTAGCATTTATCATCGTATGTTGCATTGATTGTGTTTTAATCATTATAGCATTCATTCATTCATCATTCATCACATATTCTGCATTTATTATAATATACCTCGTTTATACTCGTTGTTTGTAATGCTTATGTAACGATGTCGATAATAGCTAAGACTTGGTTCATGAGGTGATGTTTCTGAATGTATTTCTCTTTTAGCTATTTCATGATATTACTGTAATTGTGTTCTTGGATCATAATATTCCATGAAGAGGGGTGACAGAATTGATTCTTACTGGGCATTCCAAGCTCACGCAACTTTTCATGTTACTGGTTGAGGTGGGATAAGGATGATTAGGAGCTAGACGCTGCCATGTGATTTAGTTCATTTTTAGTACTTTTTAATCTGTGAAGCATGGACACATTGGATGTAATACGATATGTTTTTCATTTGTTTTCTGTGTTAAGTTGTGTTACGGCTCATCTGAAGCCATGAATTGATTTATGTAATGGTTTTATTTATGCCTCCGTACTCTGATTGTTTAATAAGAGTTATTACTTCTACTCTTGTGGTGATCCGCATTCCATGGTTGGAACCCGAAGGTCGCATTTCGTGATTCGTGTTGCCCGCATAGGGATTTGTGCCACAAGATTCGGGGCATGACACAAGCTCTCTTGACTCTTCTAGCATCTTCATCTAGTTTTCCTTCTCGTTTTTGCTCTCCCTCTCCTAAAAAAAGAGAAAAAAAACCTCAAAAAAATCCCTAATCTAAAGAGGAGAAACCCTAACCCCATTCCTCTGCAACTTCAACTCTGATGATGTCGGCTGCACAATAGGCAATCCCCGACGATCAACCCGACCCCTTATGCGGTATCATCCACCTCAGGCATCCTCCATTCTAATCCGAGTAACCACTTTATCTTCGTCCTTTTCTTTCTTCTTCTTCTTCTTCTTCTTCTTCTTCTTCTTCTTCTTCTTCTTTATTTTCATCCCCTCTCCATTGCTGCTCTGCCCGCACCCTCTCCTCTGCTAGCTCACTCTCTTCCTCTCCCTCTCTCTTCTACCCCACTCGCCTCTATCCTCTCCCTTTTCCTCTCCTCCGTTTCCCTCAATGCAAAACAAAGGGTCTTTAACGATGGTCATAGAAAGACCGCCGCTATATTTAGTTACCTAGGTGGTCTCATAAGCCCGCTGATAAAGGAAATTATTGACGGTTGTTTTTAGTGGCCAGCCGAGAAAGGAGTAAGTGTTGTCGGCAATTTTTAGTGGAACGCCGAGAAAATAGTAAGTATAACAGCGGTTTTTAGTGGAATACTGGGAAAGGAGAAAGTATAGTCGGCAGTCTAACAAAGGCCGCTGAGAAAGGAATTCGTATTAACTCGCGATACCCTCTTCCTTTCTCTCCCACGCTCTGCGATTTCCTCTCCAGCCCTCACATCTTTCCCTTCCCTCCCGATTTCCCCTCTCAATCTAGCCCTTTACAAGTTTCCCTCATGATTTTCTCTCTCCCTCACTCTCCCTCTCGATTTGCTCTCTCTCTCTCTCTCTCTCTCTCTCTCTCTCTTTCTCCTCACTCTCCCTCACGATTTCCCCTCTCTCCGTCGCTGTCACCTTGACACCATCGAACTAGGGTTTCTAATCTGTTCTTTGTTTCAGATCTTGTGATTTTGATCTTCTCGATCAATTGCTAAAGCGGCTACTGTAACTTTCGGATTCGTGATCCTCTCATGTTTAATTGAATGGATTTCAGAAATTGGTTTATGAATTTCTTTTCAGCTTGAAATCTCTGCTTTTTTTTGGTAGTTATTGATGTTTTACCTATCTGTTCTAGGGTTTGATAAGTTGAAGTATTGAACTATTTACTAGTCTCCCTGATGATATCATTTTGCTTTTGGATGGAATTCTCTATTTTCTATTAGATGTTCATTGAGTGTCGATCTATTCTAGAGTTATGCTTAGGGTATACCCTGATCCTAATATATTAAATTTCATGTAACGAGTTTAAGATTTCAAATTTTTTCAGCTGGAAATGCAAATGTTCAGTTGATTATCTAGGGTTTTATCTCTCACGACCTGTCTTGAGACTCTAATCTTATCTTGTGGAAGTATTGCAAGAACCAATGAATGTTGTTGTATGAG
>JAUPMG010079179.1:0-12906 GCA_031762675.1 Pachysandra terminalis | reverse complement strand
TAATGAAATAAGAAGAACACAAGCATACCTGCACAAATTTTTTTAAACACAATACAATTTTTTTTTTTTTTTTTGAAACGTAGCCAGCTCCAATCTTCCTGTATTCTGCAGAAATTTGCAGAGTCGACAATGGTTTTTTTTTTTTTTTTGAAACGCAGCCAGCTTCGGCTATCTTCCCGTATTCTACATGGTCAACAATGAGGTTTTTTCAGAATCGACTAAGTTTTTTTTTTTTTTTTGAAACGCAGCCAACTGGATCGACATCAATATCTATCCAAATTTACAACAATGCCGTCATTTTTCAAAAATGAGGGCCAACTGGTCGGGAAACTTACATTTGCAGAAACATAAGGGAACGGAGGTTAAACATCCGTTCAAACCAGTCGTTAACCTACCGTTGCAATGGGTCCCACATGGGGACACTTGTCAACTCGTGAGGTTCACAAGGAAGGGGATCACAGAAGATCCTTGTCCCTTGTGGGTGGGGTCATCTGACCCCACTAAGTGGGGTCAGAAGTTCCACATCACCCACACCCACACCCACACACACACACACACATATATGCCCACAACACAATGATTTTTATTTCCCTGGTCATATACAAACACAACTTGGAACAAAGACTGGAATGAAAGCAGAAGCGTGATTAGAATGAAAGTGTCCACACAAGATGTCAGCCAAATGAGAAGGAGACTTTTCAAAAGAGAATTCAGAAGTATTCCATATGCTCGGGAAAATGCCACAACAAATAAACACCCGATTCTCCTGCACTATGCCCAAACACATCCAAAATATTCCTACCAAAAAAAACCTAATAGGTAAAAAGATCGAAATGACAAATTACTTAACACGAAGTAGCAGCAACTAAATCGAATCAAAACAAGGAAAGAGAAGCTGCAATGAATCATAAATAGAACATCAGGTTTCCATACCAGTTACAATCGAAGACGACGAACTTCCACGCTGTGTGCTAATCCGGCTTGCGCTAGGGTTAACAGCTCTAGTATGTAAAGATACCGATCGGTGAAGCTGAAGAACGCCATTGCGGATTTTGTTGAAGGGAAGAAGACGAGCCGTTGACGACGATGAACAGTCTGAAAATATAGTTGCCGCCATAAACGATACTACCCTGCGTTGAGGCTCTCTATTTTGTTTGCAGCTTTTCTTCACGTTCTATGAAATCACAATCTGTACTAATGCAGAGGAATTAGAAAGGTGCAACAGGCAATGGTGTTCAATAACAGGCATAAGCCTCTAAAATGGAGAGATACAAAAATCAGGGATACAGACAAGAAGAAACGGGAGCTAGGGTTTTAGCCTAAAATGAGAGCAGAGAAAAAACGCATTTGGAAATAAAATTCCAAATCCCTGGATTTTATATGCAGAGGACTTGTTTGTAAATAAAATTTTAGCAAAGGCATTTTTGCCCACTCCTCTTTCTTCCTCCTTGTTTTTTTTTTTTTATTTTTATTTTTATTTATGTACGCTGGATAGTTCTTCATTTGCTAGGTCTCTGGACCTGTTACCATTTTTTTTCTCGACCTGGGCTTGTCATTCTTTATTCAAAGGCACATGACCAGACTAAAATTATTTTGAAAATACTTGGGGTGTGTTTGGATCCCTGAATTATCGATGTGTATTGGGTTTTATCACATGTATCAATGATTATTCAAATTTTTAACGTTTCTTTCGTTTTACGCATAGACATTAATTTTTCTGTGAAGGTTTGAAACCATGGCATCACAACATGTGACGTCCTTCAAAAATTGAGGCTCCTACTAAGAATTGTATTCTTTGTTTTTCCTCTGATGAGAACCTGAACATCTGTTTTTACATTGTGATCTGCCAGAGCATTATGGTTCGCAGGTTATGGTGGCCACTTGATGGTGGAGAGGAATCGGTCCATTAAAAAGCACCTTCAAATTCTGCTACAAGAAAAGGAGTTCTCACCCTCTTTGCTACATCCTTCTCTTTCTTTTGTTAATTTTATATGGGTTGTTTGGATCACACGTAACAAATTTATCTTTGTAAGGGTTCATTCTAATATTGATCTTTCCTTGTCTCTATTCCAGTCCCTACAAGTGGATTCCAGGAAAATTTTATTTTTGTTAATTTTATGAGTTGTTTGGATCACACGTAACAAATTTATCTTTGAAAAGGTTCATCATAATATTGATCTTTCCGTGTCTCTATTCCAGGCCTTACAAGTGGATTCTGAGGAAAATTCTGAATCCAGAAGCTTCATCCCCTCAGATGAGGACGTGCGAGATTGCCTATATCCATTGGTCCTTGGGTCATGGATCGACGGCAAAACTCAACTTCGACAGTGCAACTAGGGGCTGCGGCTGGTTCCGGTGGCATTTGTCGTGATGCCTCTGGAGCTTTCATTTGCTGGCGGAGCTCCATTCTTGCATCGAAGGGCTCAAGATGGCGTAAGCATTACGCTATATCGAGGTTGAAGGTGACTCTTCGGTTATCATTGATCTAGTATGCTCTAATGAGGAACCTGGTGCTTGGAAAACTCGAGATCTTGTGCTTGAAGCAAGAAGACGTTTAACTGAATTTACCTGTCAGAATTTTGCATTCCTTCTAAGGGAATATGACTGGCTGCTGATGCGCTGGCAAACTGGGCTATCGACGATGGATCATGTCTTTGGGTTGACATAATACCTCATTTTCTTGCTAATATTATATTTGATGATGCTAGTGGGAGGGCTACTGCCCGTCCTTGTTCTGTAATCAACTCTGTCAGTTAATATATGGCTTGATCGCTTCCAATGTTACTACCAAAAAAAAAAGAAACAAGATATATGAAGTAACGTATGACAGAATGTACCCATGAAGAAATAGGGTATGCCAAATAAGCTTCTACGTATGAGATACCTGTCAAAAAAAAAAGAAGTCAAAATACACTGAATTGAATCAGGTATCCAAAATTAATCAGCTGCACAATAAATTGTAAATTGAGAACAAGCCCGTCTCTTCTAACTCCTCTACAGTAACATGTCTACCTGTAAGTAACAATATATCAAACATATTCAAAACTTTGGGCCTGAAGCAGACGTAATCTGGTGAATAGTGAACCCCCTAAATTAAATTAGTCGACATGATACAGGCGAACAGAATGCCGGTCATTTGCCTGAGAAGTACATTGGCTAGTTCGTACTCCATTGACTGCTGCTAAGGTTACAAGGAAGTCGGCGAGGGATCAGCTTTCTTCATCCCACTTGCTCATGGGTATCTCTCCTGAGTCTACAACAACCACCTTCTTCCTGGGCTTCCCACTGTAGGTCCCAGCTCCTCCCTCTATTGCATATACAGTGTCCATACCCTGAATAACTCTGCCAAACACAACATGCTCCCCATCCAGCCTAGAAAAATTATACTGGATAATTATAGCATAAACCTCAAAAGTCCATAAGATATCAAATGTAGAACTGAATACACACAAATAGTCCACACAAAAGCAAAACCTAAATTGCATTGAAATCAGCCAGATGTTATTATCTCTAAAATATCTGATCAGTTTTCTCCAGACACTAAACGCAGCAATAATACAGAAAAGCATAAATGTTTCAAAACTTCAAAAAAAAAATTATCTGTTTAGGTTGATTTTTCGGGTAGGATCTTCCAGGTTAGATCCGTTTACATTCATAACCACCACAAACCCACCAGTAGGGGGGGTGCAGCTTGGGACGATTAAACCCGAAAGCGAACCGATCCAAACAGACTTTGGTTCGGTTTGGGTTGGGTTTCTAGATATTTGGTTCAGTTTTGGTTTTGAAATTATAAAACCGAATTAGATCGATTTGGTTTTGGGTAGAAGCCTTGGCTAAACCGAATCGAAACCCAAACTACAATGTATATAATCTAAACCGAACAGAACTGATTTAAACCGAAGTATAGTGTGTATATATATATAATGTAATTCTAAAAAACATTGTACTAACCCAACCAAAACCGAACCGAAACTTCTGGGTTTAGGGTTTTTCATTTCAATTCGGTTTGTTTTTCGGGTTGGAAAGTTAGGGTTGGTTCAGTTTCGGGTTAACCTTCACTAATGTCGGTTTGGTTTTGGGTTGATGTCAACCCAAACCACACTGAGCCGAGCTGCACCTCTATCCACCAGTATTTGTCAGCATGTCATATGCATGATCATAGACCTCGTACAAATCATACCATGTTAATATTTCAGAACTCCCACTCTAAATTATAGCTTACCAGCTGGCTTTCACCGTGGTTATAAAGAATTGTGAGCCGTTGGAATCAGGTCCCGTATTCACCATGGAAACAACACCTGCAAGAACTATTGCATATATTAGCAATCCAAGGATCATTTGAGAAAATTGAAATTTCACATTTGACAACTATAAACCAATTGCAACACAAGGAAAAGTGATAGCCACCCATACAGGTGTATGTAGTATACTTTAAAATTAACTCAGTGACTGTTAATGGCTGACAGAAGAGAACATTCTTGAAGAAAATAAACTGTTCTAAGGCTTCAGAGGGGGAGGGGGGAAACTAGTGATAACTTGTATCAATGTTCTAACCAAGCTCGACCAATCAGTTGATCCAGGATCCTGGTCTAAACCATGTACATTAACTTGTATATGGCAACAAATAATCATTGTCTTAAAATCCTAGCTGGACCATTCAGTTGAAGCGGTTGGTCTAGGAGCCAGACCTAGACCTAGTTTGGCTGATCACCTATGAACCAGCAAATATGGTGAGACCCTGCATGACCAAGTCGGCCCAGACTGCCTTCTGAACAAGGCGGTGTCTGGTCTAGTTATCAAAACATTAACTTGTACAAGCAAACAATAATTGAGTAAATAGGAATCAGTCTGATGGTTGTTGACCTGCATGTGAGTGTTTTATCTTGAAATTTTCGTCAGGAAACGTGCCACCATATATCGAATCATTTCCCCTCCCATCCCCATAAACAGTAACTCCACCTTGAATCAGGAACCCAGAAATTATACGATGAAATGGTGTTCCCTTATAGTGTAGCTCTTTTCCACTAGCACCCTTGCCCTTCTCCCTTGTATTGGTAAAAAGGAGAGCCAATCATCACCAAAAAAATATAGATCACCTCTATTGATATCAAGCAAAACAATGAGTTCTCAAAAAAATATGCTCCAAGTACCTGTGCACAGAGCCCTGAAATTTTCTGCAAAACATAAATAAATCTTGCATTAGGAAATTACATGGCAAAGGTAAGCCAAATGAAACCTTAAAATAATTTTTGATAAAACAAAAATTCAAATTATTGCTTAACTTGCAAGTTTACAATATATTATACCATGAATTTACAGAGTGGAAGGAGGAAAAAACTTCAACAAATTCCACATTTGAAAATAGCTCCTGAATAGAGTCAACTGTTCATTGGAGTTTGTCCTAGTAATTTGCATTTCACCCTTCTGTTGACGGACTCATCTTGTATTGCTGGTATCTGTGCCTAACTTCTATTCTTAGGTAACACAAGCATTTCATTTAGCAATCCTTACAGCCAACAATTCCTTTAACAAAATTTTCACGTGCCATTCCTTGTAGGACGTCCTTGAGACAATTGAAAATGGTGTTTCCTTGTTCCAGGATCCTTTATCTTTACTTTGAAGCATTGGGTAAGACATTACTTCAGTGACCCTTAATCGTTTCAAAATGGCAACAACATACCTTTGGTGATTTCTTTCTATAACCATTTTGTGGTTAGATTTTTTTTTTTAATAAAAATATTTATAAATTTGTTTTATGAAGTTTTTGGGATAGACCAAAAATGGGGTTTCTCATGATGTTTTCATAGGTTTTCTCTTGGAGTTCCATGGATTTAATGTTTAAGGATTAAACCATGTCAATTTAATAAATTATATGTTGGGGTTTCATAGGGTTTTTAAATGGAACCTAATCAAACCAATTAGGATTTAAGTTGGTCCAATAGGCTTCAAACTAAAGGAGGTTTCAAATTACTTTTAACTGGCGATATAGTTGAAGCCTAACTGGTCCACTTATGTTCTAATTGAAAGGGATATTATAGGTTTTTTTTATTGGAAACCCAATTGGGCTTCAATTGGTCCAAGTGTTCCAAATCTGGGGTTTCATAGGGTATGAAACTTGAGTCAGGTTATTATATTGGGAACTCAATAGGATTTTTAATTACAATACTAACTGGAAACAGAATTGGTCTAATTAGAGGTTTTATTTTTGGGAAAAATCATAGCATATGAAATTAGTGTTATACTATTCGTGTTATTGTTAATTGTAACATCTTATACTGTTACTTCATTATGTGAATGAATGTGATGCTAACATGTTTATGAATGTATTACAATGCATTTATTAAATGATTTGCATTGTTTTATGAACTTGATCAACATAATATAACAATTCACTATTTGAATTCATTTTTAGCAATGTTTTGATAGTGTTTTTAACAATCGTTTTATGTGTTTTTCCGGATTTTCTGTATTTTTCTTTTTTATTTTTTTACAGATGGTTTGGGATCTGCCATGGATCATTCATCCATATATGGATCACCAATCAAACTCAGGATCAGAGGGAATGATCCCTGATCTGATGCCAATTTAAGAGCTTCTTAAGCATATGCAACATGTGTACATGCTCTAAGGTTGTTGACGAGTCTAGTAGAAGCGGCACAAACAAAAACCTACTTGGTCCATACAAAATTGTAAACCATTAGCTATGAGTAGAAATGCCACGTGGGTTCTATGTCTGCCCCAGCATATGTTTCATAAAAAAAAAATTGTTAATTTACTCCATAAAAATAGAACTACCTCGATAAGTCATAACACTGTAATTTCTTGTTCAGCATATATGGAATTCTTAAGAAAACAAGCTGAATGGAAATGGAGCAATAGAACTGATAGTGCTTCTGAAAGTGAGCATCCAGAAAAATTCAAACTGTAAAGCTATACCTAACAACCTTTAATTAGTATAAGCAATTTTTCCTTCTCTTCCTAAACTAATTTGATTTTAAAGAAAACAAGACCAAGAAGAAGCAAACACATGCATATAGATCCCACAAGCTTCATTTATCAACCAAACAAATAACCAGTGACTATCATTATTAGTCGGAAAAGGAAAAGATTCAACTTAAATAAATACACCAAAATAGCGAAAAACTTCATTTCGGAATCCTGATGCAAAAGTAGTCTAGGTAGAAGATCAAGACGTACCCACAGTTTTTGGTACAACCTGGCCATACAATCCAATAACAATTCTACCTGCAGGAAACTCAGGAGAAAGTTTGAAAGTTAAGAACAAATACGAAAGGAGTGCTAAGGATATCATATTTCCACAAATTACACCAGAAAGATATCCCGTCATCCAGTGATCACAAGCAAAATGGATTTATTGAAGTTTCTCAGTTTAACCTTAAAGGCATGTATCTTGCATGTTAAAATAATACCATATCAAAGTCGAAACATGATTCATACTGCCTATGGCAAAGGCATAAGCTAAATGGTAGAGACACGTGTTGCAGATAAATTTCAAGAAGCCTCACAAACAATACAGAGATAACTGGAAAAAATGGCTAACCAAAAGACCAGACATCTACATACAGAAGAAGCATAAAGATGAGCCTCACCAGGAGAGGAAAAAAAAATCATTTAAAAAACCCCAAATTTAAGAACTCAAAATTTCAGCTTTTTGTAACCAGGTGATGCAAAGCAACCACAAAACATTCATCTTCCAAGAGAATGCAAGAAATCTCACAAACATTTAACAGCAGTGGCCGTGTGAAATGAAGCAACAAAAATATCAACTCCCAGATAGTTCACTGAAAAGCATTTAATCATCAAATTTCAGCAGGACTCGCCATTCTATTACCAGACAATGGTCCTGAGTATCAAAGAGAACAAAATGAGCGAAATGGCAATCCCATTACTGGCCAAAGAAGTCAACATTCTACCTCGTACCATGCAACACTCTATTCCTCTAAACGATTTTTTTTTTCCATGTTCTACCATTTTGAGATCAAATCAAAGAGTCCAAGTAATGACTAAGTTAAAAACTACCATGAGTTCATTAGTATCAGAGTAGAAGCAAAGTAGGCTGGACTACTTCAAAAATCCTCTAAATGCTCTACGTAAATCAACCACCGAAAATCTTCTTTCCCTTCGCCGGCAGAGCATTAGCTGTACGTGCTTACTTTAGAAATTTGAAAATCCTGCTAGTTGATCCACTGAAATTTTCTTGTTACCTTAGGATAAATAAATTTCCAGGCAAGGTGACAAAAGATAATAACATTCAGTGAGAATAAATGTATCATGACTAATATGTTGATATTATAATTATTTTCTAATTTAATACTATTTCTGTTATTTTCTTCTTAATTCTTATACTGAATTGATTTTTTGTTACTAAGTATCTGGTACAGATGAAATATATCTGACACAGATTCTAGACCCTTACTTTTGTCAAGTCATGTTGACACAGTTACTTTAGGGGATTTTAAAATGTACATGTAACTTTCTTCTAATTTACTGATTGAGATATACAAGATTTATTTTCTACAAGCAACTTCGAGTAGTTCTAGATTTTATGAAATTATTTCTGGTGTCACAATTGCATCATTCATCCAGAAAAGAAAGGAGAGAGAGAGAGAGAGAGAGAGAGAGAGAGAGAGAGAGAGAGAGAGAGAGAGACTCGCACATGAAAACAATAACTTAGCAAGCAAAAACTAAAGTTTACTTTAGATTTAAACAATCGATATATAAAGTTTCGAGAAGCAAAAGCCAACTTTATATGCAAAATGAAACAAAATGAAATATAGTACAAATTTTAAGTAGTGTCAAAGCT
Organism: Pachysandra terminalis; assembly: GCA_031762675.1. Lineage (NCBI taxonomy): Eukaryota > Viridiplantae > Streptophyta > Magnoliopsida > Buxales > Buxaceae > Pachysandra > Pachysandra terminalis. The sequence goes on along the minus strand of JAUPMG010079179.1, from coordinate 4,082 downwards.
CTAGTACCGTTGCGTTGTGCGTCAATATCAACATCCAAGAAAACTCTGTGAGTAATTTCAGGCACCTCTTCGACCTCATCTTGCTCCTAAACATCAAATTTAATGAAGCACTTTAATCTATTTACCAATACTACATTTAAAGGTAACAATGCTACATCAAAAGTGAACAATATGGACAGTCAAAGAACAACATGTACTCAAATAGAAATCAATTTTCATCTTTTTCTTGAACAGGGTAAAAAAAAACCAAAGCACTCTTAAAAAACCATTCGAACATAAAAATCTACCACAGCTTGAAACTAGAGATGCCAGGTTGAGGCCCTAAATTTACAAAACATTTGCAAAATGACTAGGTCCCATAAATTAAGCATGTCCAAGTTATTATCAAATAAGTATGAGTAAACACTGCACACTTCTTGGGTCAAGATCACAAAACCTGATTAAAATATCTAACTAAATATGCAGGTATAAGAGTTTGGCCACGTAACTAAAGTTGATTTGTAACACTACTTTATAAAAGATAAATGTGGACTGGCTTTTAGTAACTTGTTTCTACCTTCAAAATGGAGCCTAATTTCCTTTCGTTCACGACTATATGTACATTATTCATCAAAAACCAACTAGTCTTAAAAAGAAGTAACATTTTCTTCATAATTACTAATTCTTCTTTAAGAGTCTCACTACCTTGATTTACAAACTAGGTGTCAGTCAACATTTTGAAAGCCAACTGATTACACTGTGAAAAGATATTGAAATATTTTCTTAATAAAGTTTCAAGTCAATAAAGAATCATTTGGCAACAAAACAACAAACCAAAATTTTATATCAAGGCTCGTGTCATCGATAATGCAAAGTTTCATTTGAGAGTGAAATTTTTGTTTGAATACAAGAGTTCTCTAAAATTGCACTTGCATGCAATGGAAGTAAATCCAGGTTGAAATCATGAACAAATAACTACAATCCAGAAGCATGTTCCTACAAGAACATTAATTCACATCTTTAGCATTGTTTAACAAGTATTTGTTTCAAATTTGAGAGCATTCATTCATAAAGAAACAAATTTTGATATCAAAGTTTGTAAGAAGTTCCCAATCATCCATTTCCATATCTGGTTGTCATGACACTACGATTTCCGTTTAAGCAATAAACCCTAGGTAAAAAAGGCGCCAATCGAAAGATAGTCTTCAAGAATATTATTACAAAATCGATTAAGATCAGACAACTTTCACTTAACAACTCTCTCAAAATTAATTACAAGATCATAGCTCGATTCAAAAACAAACTATTAACCATCTTGAAAAAGATAATTTCGATATCAATAACAAGCAAGGAACAGGAAGATTGTCACGATCGCAGCCTAGTAGGCAAAAAAGAAAATTCTTTAACATTTCGATTTATCAATCGAGCGACAACCAAGCAAATCATGGTAATCCAGATTATATCGATCGATACAACGATCACGATCTAGATTTACAGAAACCAAAGAGAATGGTGAAAAGGAAATGGAAACTAACTCTGTTAGAGATCGAAAACGCGAGAAGAACAATAATGGCGGCGAAAAGAAAGATGAGAAGGAATCGGAGCTGAAGAAAGGGTAAGAAATCTCGACGCATCTTTAGCTGGATATCAATTTAATCCAAGATCTCTTCTTTGTTATTAGTTCTTGATAGTTTCCCTCTCAGTCTCTCTCTCATCGTCTCAGACTAAAACACCCCTATGTCAGTCGGTAGCTTCTCAGGACATATAAATGCTTCTTTTCCCTGTGGAAGCGCTGAAGAGAGACTGTCCGTACGAAACGTTAATGAAGGCTGTGTGTCTCCGACCGCCGTGGAAATTACTTTGCCGACTTGCCGTCAGCCGTCGATGAAAATGAAATTAGGAATCCGATTCAACTCCTGGGTGATCTGCCCTCACTTTGTACGCGTGGCAAAATCTGTTACAGTTGACGTTTGCGGTCTTCTTGATCGTAATTCAGAGTGTAGCAAGGTTTTACGTCTCCAGATCATGGATCGGACCGGTCCCAGCCGATCCCGATCCGGACTGCCAATACCGACCGGTCCAGATCTGATGTAAAAGTTGGATCGATTTTAAAAAAAAAAAATTGGATCGGTGGGACGGTTGGTATTGGACTGGTCCAAGTCGATACCTGTTGGACCATTCCTTTTATAAATTAAAAAAAAAAAAGTTGGACCGGTTGTACTGGTCAGTCCATATTGGTATCGGTTGAACCAGTCCAATCCAAAGCTACTTGATACAATAGTTGTATCGTGGCTTGGGATTGGGCAGCTGATCCCGATATGGACCGGTCACGGCCGATCCCAATACGGACCGATCGGTATGGATCGAATCAGTCCGATCCTTGAAACCATGATCTGGACCTCCTAATACGGACTAGGATCGGACCTTAGCAGTTTGGTCCAAACCGTGATTCAAATTTTTGTATGGTGGGGTTATGGACGAGACCGATACAATCGATTCATTATTTTTTCGTATTGGACGGTCCAAATCGATTTCGTTATGGATCAATCCAGTATTAATTGGTATCGCCAGTCCGAGCAATTCAATGTTTTCTTTTTTTTTTTTAATTTAAAATTTAATAGCCGGACCATCAGTTTTGTATCGGATACAGACTGACCAATACTTGGTCCCGATCCTTTAAACCTTGGTCCCATCCCTAATAGTTCGGGTATGGTAATCTATAAATAGTTTTCGGGTTGGGTTCGGCCCAATTCTAACTCAGCCCATTACCATTCAATTACATGTTATTTATAAATATTTTGTGTAAATATATACTCTATAAGTAAGTGTTAAAAAATCACATATTTAGCATTAAAAAATAATAATTGTATAATATGTTTTGCTACCAGGTAAAACCCAACCCGTCCAAATCAGGTTGGGGTCGGATTTGGTATTAGGGGGTCTCCAGTATGGGTAGGTTAGGATTGGTCCAAGCCCGCCCCGTTGCCATTCCCAAATCACAAGGCTAACGTTAAATAAGATTTATAGATTCAGGCCTGTTACTTCTAATTTGTTGGGCTTCAGACCCGCCCTAGACTATATGAATGTTGGAATTTTGGACCCGACCCTGATTCTATTGGAACCTGGTCAATATATTAAGGTCAAATTTTACATACCACTCCTAAGATTTAGTGCAAGATTTTTTATACTTTTCGAAATGACAAGACCTTTCATTCAGTTAGTAGCAAAATTTGTTTGTTTGTCTAATATTCAGTTCTATTAACATACTAGAACTGAATATTAGACTTCAAAACTTCTCCATCACAAACACCTCCTCTATAATTTGAAAGTATGTTACAACAAACTCTTTAGTTTTATAAACCCTTTAGTTTTATATACCTTGTTTAACGATCAAAAGAACAAAATATGTACTTATATGTAGGGCTGTAAATGAGTCGAATTGAGCTTTGCCCAGCTCGACTTTGGTTCATAAACCTTGAGCAAGGCCTGCTCCAACTCGTACGAGCTGAGCCCCTACTTATATGGAAGAAGAAGGAAGCTTCGTAATGTTGAAAATTGTGAAAACCCTATCTCTTATATAACTATAGAATAAATTAATAATTTATTTTTATCATTTTAACATACTTAAAATTGAGAGAAGGGAATTATATTTAAGTAGTCCGTTTTCACATTTCACTATATCCCACTCTAGTTTGGCCCAATAAAGGTATTGGTTGTAATGGCCAAGGTTTATACCTAAAGGAGTGTCAATTTAGTTGACCCTTTTAAAAAAAACAAAAAAGGAAAGAAAGGTATGCATGCATTAGGGGTGCAATTCAGTTCGGTTTGGTTCGGGTTGACCTCAACCCAAGACCAAACCGAAATGAAATCACATCAACCCAAAACCAAACCAAATCGAATTCCAAACCAAATGGGAAAACCCAAAACCAAACCGAAAAAAATTAAGAAAACCGAAACCAAAATTGAAACCGAACCAAACCAAATTGCTGTTTCGGTTTGGTTTGGTTCGGGTTGGATGGAATAACCTCTTAACCTGCATTAAATAGGAAAAAAACACATAGATAACATACATATAAATAAACCTGTAGCTCTAGGCTTGCATA
>JAUPMG010079178.1:2066-26817 GCA_031762675.1 Pachysandra terminalis | reverse complement strand
ATTACATTAGTTTGACCCTGTTTGGGCAATGAACTGTAATAAGGATTATTCAGTTTAATTCATTTGGATTATGGGTTGTTAGCTCAACATATTTTAGTTGGGCTATGGTTTTAAATTTGATAGACTTTCACTGTGGTTTTATTTATGGGTATGACTCTAATTCAACCAGGTAAGGGTTGACATGGTGGATGATTGTCCGTATCTGCGCGGTGGATCCGAAGGTCGGTTCCTTGGAATCTTTGAGATCCCATATCTAGGATTTGGGGCGCGACAACTTGATAACCAATCGGTTGCAGAGTGTTGATTGCTAAAACGTATGTAAGTATGTAAAACCGTAACATTGACCAAATACCTCCATAAATAAGAGACAATGCAGTTGCAAATGCATTGGACCTAGAGTTTATGATAAGGAAGGTGTGTTAGCATAATTATGAATAAAGGATAAAAGATACCTTACAAATTAATTATAATGTCTTAATCCCAAAATGATTTTTTTTTAAATCTAATTGTTAAGAATGAATGATGAGTGAATTAAAGCGGGCCTAGACCAACATAATAGAGATGTATGGAAAGTGGATGTGTGAGATCTAAATCCATAATAAATATTCTAGTGTTGAGGTAGTATTTGAAAGTTTTGAAATTTTGATTGCTGTGATTGATTTGAAGTGTGGTGTGTAACAGAAGTCGTTGTTTGGTGTGAAAGATAGATTTTTCCAATTTTAATGTGGATATAAGTGTTTGACTTACTTTGCACTAAAAGTTGAGACTTTAGTATTAATGGAAAACTTAGTCGTTGGTAGGGGAGATTGTGGAGTTCAAATCCGAGCGGGTGGCACTTGAACGGGTACCAGGTGGGCGAGTCCAAGAGAGACTGGCAAGTTACTAATACTGGCAGGCTACGGATATTGGCAAGCTGGAATGACACACAAGAGTCCCACATCGGTATCGTGCTAGTCCAGGAATGTGACCAGGCAAGGATTGAAACTCTATGGATTGAGTGATGGCATGAATGGATTGTTATGTGTAGTTGTTGGATGAATCCATCAGATGTGTTTCACAATTTCAAACTGTAATTGACTGATTGTTTGAGCTCGTGTGATTCATATTCAGTGGAATTGTCAGGCTTACCTCTACCATTTGATTTCAGAATGACCGGAGGGAGAAGATCAGGTATAGTAGGTACTAGTTCTTCAAGAGGTGCTGAGGAGCGAGATCCTAGCTTAGTGAGAGTCTATCGAGCGATGGAGGACATGGAAAATGTGATGAGACAAAACTAGTATCCAAATGTAGTGTTTCCGCAAGAGAACCAATCGGGTAAACTTCTAGAGAGATTCAAGAAATTAAGGTCGTTTTTGTTTAAGGGTTCGACTGATCCCATGGAGGCACTGGAGTGGTTGGATCATCTCGAACATATCTTTGAAGTTTTGGAGTGGGATGACCTAAATAAGGTGAGGCTAGTTGTCTTTATTGTAGAGGGAGAGGCAAGAAGGTGGTGGAAGGCCTCGTTGGAAGTAATGGGAGGAGAAGATGTGTACTAGGAGGGATTCAAGACTATGTTCTTGGAGAAGTATTTTCCAAGGAGCATAAGGAAAGACAAGGAGCTCGAGTTCATGAAACTAGAACAAGGGAGCATGTTCGTGGCAAAATATGAAGCTAAGTTCACCAAGTTATCACAGTTTGCACCATACGTCGTAGATACTAAAGAGAAGAAGGCATTCTTGTTTGAGAATGGTTTGAAGGGAAGCATCAAATCAAGATTGGCATTGAGGGTGTTCAAAAAGTACTATGATGTGGTCAATACTGCTAGGAGACTGGAGAAGAGTAACATGGAATATCTAAATACCCAGGATCAAAGAAAAATGGAATATAGTAAGGAGAAACATGAAGAGAAACATCAAAGGAACCGAGATCAGTCCAAGAAGCAGCGATTTGATGAGGATTGAACACCAGAGCATCAGTATCAATCAGTTCGACCAACTCAAGCCACAAACAATGTTACAACTGTAGAAAGAAAGGACATCTTCAAAAAGGACTGCCATCTACTACTATCATTTCAAAGGACAAAACCTGAAGTCCCTTAAAATCAACCGCCTCCACAACCGCAGTAGCAACAATCAGCATGTCAAGAACCAATTCGCTTTCATGCCATCAACCACCCTCGAACTTTATAGAAGAGGATATTCGAAGAGGATATCCACGTCACTTCGAGTACCAGCTGTGTTAATTTCGATGAAAAAATTATTTTTAGGAGGGTAGATTGTAACATCTCAAAATTTTCAATAAATGATTTGGGACTAAAATGTGATTTTCAAAAATCTAGGACTTAAATTTTAATGCTTTGGGGTTAAGTGAATATTGTTTAGGTGGAACTTATCCTATTGGGTAATACACATGATACACCTTGTATGAGCACACACCATAGTGTATCTTATAAAAATCTGAACCTGGGGTGGAGATTCATTCTTACTTAAGACAAACTTAATCAAGGATTGAGATTAAAAGAGGGTAGAAGTAGAAGGGATGAACTAACCCTAATTCTCTTTTGTGTTTGCTGAAAAGAGAAGGGAAAGAGAGCAAGAAGAAGAACAAGAAGAGGAAGAGGAGATCTACCAAGAAGAGAGGCCTTGAAGAAGTGAAGATCAAGACCACAAACTCGACATCTCGACAAGGTAAATGCATTGTGTGCATTCATTGTGCATGATGGGGGTTTGTCTATGCAGAAACCATGTGATTGAAGTTTCTTAAGTTTAATTGCATAATTCACGACTTAAGTTAAGGTGTGCATGTATTATGCACGTTTAATTATGGTCATGATGTTAAAATTAGGCTTTATGAGGTTTTTGATTTCAAATGCATGATGGAATGTGATTTGACATGTTTAAGATAGTTTAGATTGTGTGTTTAGGACTTGTATGAGCTTGGGTATTGATTTGGGTAAGAATCGGTAAAGTGGGAAAAAACCAAATGCGCGAGGTTCCGTGCGTTGATGGACCGGTCGGTGGACCTATGAGTACACCGAAGCTAACAGTGTTGGAAAAGGGAACCATCGGTGGACCCGTCGATGTATCGACGAGTCTGCTGATGCCTATGGGATGTGGTTTAGGGTCCTCTGTCGGTGGACATGTCGGCATGCCGAAGGTCTGACGACGAGGTGAATTGAGTGTTGTCGGTGGATCCGTCGGCGGATCCGTCGGCAACGAGTGTATTGGAGTCCCATCAGCAGGGGTCAGTCTGCCAACGGAGCATTGTCTGTTCTATAATGTGAGGGAGACTTGTAGAGTATTGTTGGATCGGTGAGTCCACCGATCAGTGCTGGATTGATTCATTGTATGGAGACTCTTTATGATGCAATTTCTTTCGATTATATTTATGCAATTGAATTACTTCTCCTTGATTGTGATTGATTATAGTTGGATGTGTATATGATTTATGTTATGTTAAATGCTTATGCAATTTCATTTAGTTATTTTTTTATCACTTGTGAGATGTCATGATGAGATAAATGTTTCTATGCATTACATGTAGATGATTGATAGTAACTTGCATTAATGTGGACATACATGCATTGTGGGTCCATGTGTGAGACCCGACCACTAGACCAACCTTGGATTCTCACAAGGAGAACTAAAAGGATAATGTGAGAGAATTGGACTCTGTGAAGAGTACCAATGAGAGATGACATCTTTGGAGTCCTGTGTGGACTTGGTTAAACCTATAATGATTTGGGTGAGGGATTAACTACCTCAATAACCCGGTGACTAATTTGAGTGATCTCATTACATGTATAATCTAATTGATAGATATGAACTGGATGTACCATGGGGGAGGTTCTGTGTGATGCCCGGATGTGTTCACATGATAAAAATAAAGGTGGAACATTGGCGTCCCAAGGGTTGAAAATCCCTAAAACTGCGTTGTACACATAGAATCCACTTGGAGATCCCTAGCCAAAAATGGTGCATGTGATCTATGTGACTCATGTGGCCTCAATGGGGATCAAGCTTGAACATCAGTGACACATTACTAAAAGCATGCATTTGCATTTCACGTGATTGTAATAGCCATCTTGGGTGACGGATGGATTAGATATTCATGTCATTGCATACAAAGAACAAATCATTGCATCGTAACACGGTATGGCACGCATTCTCATAGTGGACCTTATCATGTCACGCCATATTTGCACATTGTATTGCTAAGCGCATAGCTCAAGCCTTTCTGGCTCCCAACATTTCAGGTGAACCGACTGAAGAAAACAGATTGTCGAGGTAGATACTGCAAGGACTTGGAGCTGAAGATTTGAAGACTTAGTTTCTTTTGTTTAATTTCATTTTCAGACTATGTTGTATTTAGTTGGAGTTGTTGGACTCCTTTGCTAGTTGGGCAGTGTTGTTAGCCTTTAGTTGTACCTTTTGGTTTTGGTGTTGTTGATCTCGAACCATGGTTGGGTTAGAGTTAGTTATGTATATATTTGCTTCCACTATTATTTTCCTTTCAAGATAATTGTTGGAGTATTATTGTTACTGTGGGTGTGACATCCCTTAGTAGTGAGTAGAGGAGGGGTGAGAGTCACACTTGGAATTCAAGAATATACCCCTAGAAGTAGGGAGGTATACCCTAGAATTCGGGATGTGACATATGTAAACTATATGAATTATTTTAAATGAGCACATTAACATGAATCTAGTGGTTGAGTATAAAGATCTGAGCTTGTGCTCATGAGGGATTAGAAATACTCAATCCAATGCGGTCAAAATGAGTTTGGGGCATAGGCGAGATTTTTGAGAGTGTGAAGATATCATCCGCAAAGCAAATCATAGATATCTTGGGTTCAATACATCTAGGATGGAAAGAAAACCTTGGATGACAAGTGGCACTGGGCATGAGTCTATGTAGAACCTCCATAACCATAACAAAAAGGTAAGGGGAGAGGGGGTCACCTTGTCTCACACCCCTCTTACCAGGAAAGAATCCCTCTAGTCCCCCATTAACCTGAACAGAGAAGACAGTGGTAGATATACATGCTTTGATCCATTTACGCATCAACCAAGGAAAATTCCATTTCTCAAGAATGAAATAGATTAAGTTCCAACTCACCGAGTCATAGGCTTTCTGGAGATCAATCTTAATTGCACATCTGAGAGTACCTGTATCAAGCTCTCATGAGCAAGGAGGATGTTATCAGAAATTCTTCTTCCCGGGACAAAAGCTAATTGATAATTTCCAATGAGGGAGTTCAGTACCTCTTTTACCCTGTCATCAATAAGTTTGGCAATACACTTATATATAGTGTTGCAACAAGCAATCGACCTAAAATAGGAAGCAGTAGAAGCATTGGGAACCTTAGGAACCAAACATAATATGGTGTGATTAAGCTACTTCAGCATCCTCCCAAAACTAAAGAAATCCGCAATGACAGCAGTCACATCATCACCAACAATATCCTTTGCATTCTTAAAAAATAAAGCATTATAACCATCAGGACCCGGGGCTTTGTTATCTGGAAGCTTGAACATACAAGCTTTGATTTCAGCAAAGCTGAAACGTCTATCAATCTCACGATATTGCACCTCATTTAGCCCCTCTCCCATAAATTCCGCATTTAAATTACCCAAGGTGGAGTGGGAATTGCCCAAGATAAAGGTGAAGTGGTTGATGAAGACATTTGCTACATGGGTTTGACCTTCAACCAAATTACCTTCACTGTTCCTAATGCGCATAACAATGTTCTTAGCTCTATGGCCCAACAAGGATTTATGGAAAAAAGCAGTGTTATCATTCCCTAGGTTGAGCCAGCGTATCCGAGCCTTCTGACGAGTCTGGGATTCAAGGTTTGAGGTCAGCTCCATGTACTTTGAATAAGCTTCCTTTTCCACAAGAGCAACTCTAGAGTTTTAGGGGTCAGCCAGTAGGTTAGATTGGGCAGTACAAAGCTCACTCCGGGCTAGTCTAATCTGGCCTTCCAAATCACTGAATAGGTTCTTACTCCAGCTCTTCAAAGCACCCTTCAAGCCAGTTATGTAGCACAATATCTTTGTAGCCAGGTTGATTAACCCAAAAATCATAGAATTTGAAAGGGAAATTCAGCTTAGGCAAATCCCCATACATTGAAATAATACTAGGAGAGTGGTCAAAGATACCAGGAAGGCAAAATTCAGCTTGTGCAGCATTAAAGCTTCTAAGCCATTCATGATTAACCACCACCCTATCAAGCTTTGACATAATCATGTCAACACCCTGGCTGCGATTTGACCAAGTGAAGTGGAACCCAATAGATCTGATGTCCATAAGCCCAGCAAGATCAAGAGCTTCATTGAATTCAGCAACAGCTATAGGATTGATGGGAAGACCACTATGTTTCTCAAGCGTAAATCTCACTATATTAAAGTCTCCAGCAGCAATCCAAGCATCTGATGTAACATAGGAGGACAGGAACCTCCATAGTCTCCTCTTATCCCCAATATCATTCATCCCATACATAAAGGAGGCTGAGAATTTCTGAGAATTCAGGATATTAGTAATAGATGTATGGATGAATTGTTTAGTTTTCCTGATAACTTGGACATCAAAAATGTTTGGATCCCAAAGAACGCAAATTCTCCCCTAGGAGAATCAGAATAATTGTGCACAATATGCCACCCCGGGCAGATGATACTCGCAATAAGATTACAATTAATGCTTCTTACTTTAGTCTCTAATAGGCCAATGTGACTAATAGAGTGAGTTTGAATAAGGTGTTTAATTTCCCCTTGTTTTGATGGACCCCCTAATATTCCAACAAGCCCACCTATGCATCAAATCAACTTGATTTTGAAGGAACCTTCTGTAGCAGCTGCTCCCTCTTGAGCTTTATAATTCTGAACCAGAAATTGTGCCATTCCATCATCACATCCTGTAGCATGATGGCAATTGAGTACTTATTAACAGACAACGTGGGCTCTGTACCAGCCCCACCAGCTGCGCTCATCAGTTTGATTTCTTTCGTGTTGCACCCCGAGTCCGCAGCCACACTCTCCTCAGTTCTTAAAGCCAACTTCTTATTAAGTCTTTTTTGTGCTCTCTTACTTAGAGGTGTACCAGGGATTGAGTTATTGTGCTCCACATCCTTAGGGAGGAGGTACTTACACTGTAACTCAGATCTAAATGGAGTCACTTCTACATCTTCACTTCCCAATTCAAGTGAGTTTTCTCTTTCAAATTGTGCCAAGCTATCAAACTGGTTGTTTAATTCAGTAAGTTCCATTGGTGTCTTGTTATTTTCGCACAAACTAATTGAGGAGACAATTCCCTCCACTACAGGTTTCGAAACCTTCTTACCTTTAGGATCCTTGGCACACAGAGAAGGAGCGGGATCAGATACTACATCAGTGATATTGTAGTTCTGGGTTGCCAAAGGGGTATCATAGGTAGTTGCTGGAGCAATCACTGCCGGCTAGGCTAGGTCCTCAGTATTTGAAGGAATACTAACATGCAAGGGGTCAGTGGGCATGCTAACATGCAAAGAATTGATCTGCTCATCATTTGAAAGCAATCGCCCAGTAGGTTTCCAGATTTGCTTGGGTTTAGAAACAGGGCAAGAGTTGATTGTATGGCCAAAGCATTTGCATGCAATACACTTATGAGGTTTCCAAGGGTATTCCACCTCCACCTCCATGCGCTCAGTGCTTCCATCCCTCCTGGGTATTGCCAGGGGAATGAGGGGGGGAAAATCCGAATCAACAACCATTTCCACACAGATTCTTGCAAAGTTAAGCCTCGTCCTGTTCTTTGTAGCACTATCCAAAAAGAGAGGGTAGCCAATGTAGCTGGCAATATAACCCAGCCCATCCTCAGACCACATATCAAGTGGGACATTCTTAAGCTTGATCCAGATGGGCAATTGATTGAGAAATAATTTCTCTAGTTTCATACCAACAAACCAAGGTTTGGCAATCAGTAATTTCCCTCCAAAGTGTCAAGGAGCTCCTTCTAACACAGCCTGGCGATCCACCAAGCTACTGAATTTAAATACATATACTCCATTTTCCAAAGTGGATATCTCAAGAGCTCCCAATTTGCTCCATGCTCTCTCAACCATATTCTTGACCACCTGGTATGGCAATTTACGGTCAATGAAGCTCCCAATCAAGCATGGATCCCAGAATTTTGAGCCTTCATCAACAACTTCCATAGGTGGAGATACCACCAATTCCCCATCAATCAAGGATGGGGGAAGTAATTTAGCGTAGACCATGAGCTTGCAGCAGGGGAATGGGAAGAGAACAAGTCTTTCCAGCTGCAAGGGCGGGTCTTATCAGACCCAAGCAGAGATGAAAAGGAAGAAGAAGGGGGGGAGAGGGTCTCAGAGAAGGAGTACCACCCAAAACCCGAGGGGAGGGCACAGAAGAAGAGCCAGGACCCAGATCCCAGGGGGAGCCATCTCCACCCGAAACAGACTGGAGAGGGAGGGCCATCAGGGGACTGCACCACGAAGACTAGACGAGAAGGAGAGGAGAGCAAAAACGAGAAGAAATAAACCCAAAACTGACAGCCAATCCCAAGAAAATCAAGCAGCAGCGACCAAGGAGACAGACAGACAAAATGACTCTCTAGGAAGAAGACAGAGTGAAAGGACAGAGGACAAACAAGAGGACACGAGCAGGAACACAAGAATCAGGGGGAGGAGCAAGCAAGAAAGAAAGTCAGCAAGAGAGAGAGGAGAACCAAGAGCCAGAGCAAAGAGAGAACCAGGAAAGAAAAAGAACCCGGAGAGAAGAAAATCAAAAGGAGACCAGACTGCAAAAGGAGACACTCCCACAGAAGACAGAGCAACTCAGCATGCCAGAGGGGAAGCATCATCAGCACGGTGGAGGGGAGGCACCATCAGAGCATGCCAGAGGAGCACCATCAGAGCAGCATCGCACCAGAGGGGAAGCGTCAAGATTCCAAGTGGTCTTATTATCTTACTCTAATTAATTAAGGTTAAGTGCACTTGAGAGATGGTTGGGCTTCCTTAGTTGAATTCCAAAAGACATGCATTTGACATATCAAAAGTCACTTAAATAAACATTAATTCACCTTGTAGGTTATAGAATACCAAAAACCATCATAAAGACCAATTAGGAATTCCAAAATATTGGATGTGGTCATAAGGCCACTTAGGAATTCTGATCAATTTATCTTAGGAATTCCAACATTCTCCGACTTGGCCTAATGACTAGTTAAATTTTTTTATAGAATACCAAGAACCATCATAAAGACCAATTAGGAATTCCAAAATACTGGATGTGGTCATAAGGCCACTTAGGAATTCTAATCAATTTATCTTAGGAATTCCAACATTCTCCCACTTGGCCTAATGACTAGTTAAATTTTTTTATTTTTTTTAAATAGTTTCAAAAAGACTCTTCTTGGATTCAATGATGGACATGTGGCCACTCAAGAAAAATACTCCAATCATCTTTAACCCTAATTACTTTCATACGTTGATTAAATAAATTAATAATGCGGATCATGGTGGTTATATATCATTAATCCGACATACTTCCTTCAATGTACCACAACATTAACAACTCACTCACTCAATCAAGTCTTTATAAAGAAGATTATAGGGTAGAAAATCCATTATACCTATACATAAAAAGAGGGAACTCAATCAGTGCTTTTGGTTGGGTCCAACATATGGGACCATGGAAAATTTCTTACATTACGGAAATTTGCGAACAGGTTGCCATGTTGGGCTCCTTATTTTGAGATGTCAGGATCAACAAATGATCCTGTGGACTCCTCAGCCAAAACTGGAGTAGCATTGTTGAATTATAAACAGAGCTGGCAGTGTCATTAAGGCTGGATGAAGATTCTTATACATTTTTTGTTTCCCTGTATTTTGGCATCCCTCCTTGGGTGACCTTCAGGTTCTGCATCATATCCCTGTTTCTGGATAGATTCTTATATTACTGTTCAAAAGAGGAAAATGATAATAGAATAGTACTTGATTTGTTATTGTGACAAGATATCCTTCAATCAGGTGGCTCAATGGTTCAACCCGATGGTTTCTTATTGTCAACTGTTAATTATTCGAGAATCCTCTTCATTTTCGAAGTCATAATACATATCTTAAAACTGCAGATCAGCGTGTTGAAGTTCCAGAAAGTCCTCTAATCCTCTGCACTTTCCTTCACTGAATTTTGATGGCAGATATATCTTTCTACTTGGTCCTATAAACAGCGGATTCTTGATTTGGATTTAAGGTTCAAACTTCCTCTAGAAATTCGCCCACACTGTGGATGCCACACTGCAATGTACCAATAGATGTGATGCATATTCTTCACTACCACAACCCATTATACATCTGTTTGGAATTTGCAAGCCTCTTGAAATCAGCTTGTCCGTTGTTAAGATCTTCTCTTTGACTGTTGTCCACAAAAAGAATTCCACTTGGAAGGAACCCGCGCATATCACAAAGAATATTCTAGTTCAAAACGAACTCCCGATGAGGTTAAGATATGGAATTATGATTTGAATGAGAATCTACCTTTGCTAACACCTCTACATCACCTGATATTCAGTCTCTCTCTAAAGACAGAACCTTGAATCAAATGCACAAGATCTCAAATTGACCTGAACTGCCCAATCTCCAAAAGAGATCCCATATTTGGCCGTGATCACCTGTCTCCATAAACTGCCCCTTTCTTCCTCGAATCTCCAAAGCTATTTACCCATAAGCGCTTCATTAAACAACTTCAACCTTCTTACACCTAAAGCCCCCTTCTCTTTTCGACTTACGCACCTCATCCCACTTAACCAAGTGAAATTTATGCTCATCCCCCCTTGGAACTCCGGAGAAAGTTCCTTTGTAATTTTTCTATTTTATTAGCTACAGCCATAGGGATCTCAAAAATTGACCTGAAATATGTAGGCAGGTTTGATAGAGAGTTCTTGATCGTAACCAGTTTACCTCACTTGGACAAATATCTTGACTTCCACATTGATAAAGTCTTCTCAAATCTCTCCACAATCTTCTCCCATACCGTTGACGACCTTAGCTTGGGCATGTTGGTGAGCTCCCCTACACCAATCAATTCACTTTTACCGCAGACCAGATACTATTTCAAAGCAAAAAAGAGGCATCTAAGCACAATCAATTGGCTTTCCAAAGCTTTGCAAAATATGAGTGTCGTCTACAAACTGTAGATGGGATATGGACAAATACTTCTCTTCAGTTCAAGGGGCCAGACATGATGAATAGCTGCTCCCTATCTCTTTAATGAGCTCAGTTGATCTGCAAGCAAGAAACAAAGAAAACAAAGAAAGACCAACGAGGCCTGTCTGGTTCAGATCATGACCCGAATCTGATCCAATCCAAATCCGATTATAGCGGACTTGGTAAGATATTTTTGATCCGATATTCAATTACGATATGAATCCAAAAACCCAATTATACTTGAATTGAATATGGATTTATATAAATCGAATTCAATTATATAATTAAAACTCATGTATTGTTTTTCATATAGTGTGTCACATACTATCAGTATCTCTAAATAGTGTCACATTACATATCCATTCAATCGCACATTACTTTTATACATTATATTTACATGGCAACATTACTCGTACATACTTGCATACATTACCTTGTAAAAAAAAAAAAAAAAAAACCCTAGTTTTCAGCATTCTTTTCTTCTAAACTTGGATTTTGTGATATTCGGATCAAATCGGATTTCGGATCATAATTGAATTCAAAAATGAGAAGGCAAAATGTGCACTCGGAAGGAATAGTATATATTGCCAGATGCAGGAGGAAAACACACACACCCATCCGACTAAAACACAAACAAACACACATACACACAAAAACAAAAAACAAATAAAAAACCCAAGATTTGATATCACTTGTTACAAAAGAATCCAACATTTTCTTCTTAGGACAATCTTGAACTTTAGCACAAGTTGTGAGGACCACAGGTTAAAAGGATCACATTCTATTGCCAACACAAATTTCTGGTAAACAAGTTTTCTTGATGATACTGGATTGAATTTCAACATTTTTAAAATCCTTGATTCTCTCAGCTTCATCTAGTATATGTCTTCACCATCTGAGTGTAGCAGCTTACTATCTTCTGGTCAAATTCGTTATAGTATATCATCTTCAAAGGTTTCATATCAAGGTCGATGAAACATACCTACAAAAAATATCAAGTAAAGAGTCGTATTATTTGGCAAAGAGGCAAAGATATGATTCATCATTCCACTACAATCTCATCAAGAGCAAGAGGCAAAAAGACACGAGCAAAAAGAATGTCAATTTTTTTTTCTTATGAAGGTGCTTATCTTGCTTCGAATAAAATGAGGAAATTCAAAATAATCTGCAAAATGAAATACCACCTGTAGAACAACAAGAATTTATTTCAATCTATGAACTTTTACAAAACTGTATTCTAACTGCATGTTACAGATGAAACAGATTGTTATGGCACCAAGGTTTGAATTATGATGGTCCACCTTGTATAGGAGAATATGAAGATCTATTATTTCACTTCAATATATCAATAAGACTCAATACCATTCTTGAAAAACAACATAAGCCAAGTAGGTAATAAAGAAAAACTGTCATCCAACATCATCAATTTAATCACAACAGTTCACTGATCCCAATCACCTATGTTACATGGATATGACATGTTAAAACTCGAGTTCAGATCAGGGATCATTCCCGGCCGATCCCACGTTGAATTGGTGATTTGTCTCAGGACTGGATGATCCAAGATCGATCCAAATAATAAGTCAAAAAAAATGAAAGAAAAAATAACAAATCATGTCTCACCCTTATATTAAACATCTTTCTTTACATAATATCATATAAACCCCAAAATAATTATAACACTCCCCCTCAAGAAGCTCGTAAATATATCTCTCTCACTCCCATCTTGCCAAAAATGTCATCAAATCTACTCTTCCCCGACTACCCTGGTTAAGCCATCTGCCAGTTGTTGGTCTGTAAGCACAAATGGTGAACATATCCCACTAGAAATCAGCTTCTCCTTTATGAAGGGATGATCAACCTCTATACGTTTGCTCATGTAATGCTGGACAGGTTTGTAAGCAACATTTATAGCCACCTTGTTAAAATATAGGTTCATTGGTGTCGGAATTATGCAGCCTAATTCTTGTAACAATAAATGCAGCCATAGCAGCTCACAAATTCCACATCTCCTTAATCTAAATTCAGATTTAGCACTTGATCTCGCCACCACCAATTGTTTCTTGCTTCTCCATATGACTAAGTTTCTACAAACCATGGTGCGACAACCTGAAGTTGATCTTCTGTCAGATATAGAACAAGTCCAAACAGCATCAGTCCATGCTTCTATCTTCATATGGTTATGCCTCCTAAATAGCAATCTTTTCCTTGGACAACCTTTAAGGCATCTTAGTATCCCAAGGCAGCCTCAAGATGTACAGTTCGTGGTGCATGCATAAATTGGCTTACCACACCTAAAGCATAGGCAAGGTCAAGTCTGGTAAGAGATAAATATATGAGCTTCCCACGGTCTCCCAGCTCATGGTTTTTCTCAATTGGGGTGCTAACTAGCTTAGCTCCTTTTCCAGCCTCTTTAAGCAACTCTAAAACATTATACTTCTGTTGTGAGATGAAGATACCTTCCTTTGACCTCACAATTTCAATTCCTAGAAAATATTTCAGTAAGCCAAAGTCGACTTCAAACTTCTTGCTAAAGAAGTCATTTAACTTTTGAATATCCAGGGTATTATTACCAGCAATAATTATATCATCCAGGGTATTGTTGTCAACGAGCCCTGAGCCCCCCCAAAAAAAAACTCGTTTTCTTATATTATACATCAATATTCTTATATTATAAATTAAATAATAATATTAATACTAACTTATATGTAATAATAAATTATAATAGTAATGCATTTGGACGAAGTTGAGCTTTCTTATATGCCAAGCTTTTTTTGAGCCGAGCTTTTGACGAGCCAAGCTTTATGCAAGCTGAGCTTTTACAAACCGAGCCAGAGCCTTGTTCAAGGTTTACGAGCCCAAGCCGAACTAGGCAAAGCTCAGCCCATTTACAACACTATTCCTTGTCACCAAGTCCTGAAAAACATTGGGCAAGAAAGAAAGTGACAGTGTGACACAACTCAACTTTTTTGTGACACTACTAAAAAAACCAAATTTGTCCCAAGCAAAGACCTTAACTATTCCTTTCCCAGCAGAGGAGGATAGAGAATCGTGAGCAAGTGTAACCTTATCTGTGCCAGAACAAATATTATCAGACTGAAAAGAGAAAGACATCTATTCATATTATTGCTTAGGAATCAATAATTCAGGAAGGAGACTGGGAGGGAGTTAGAAACGTGGTGTGCAAAAGCAAAGGTACCTAACAGGACAAAAAGAGGAGGATGCCTGGCCTCCCTCCAACTGTGACATCAACCTTCTCATTCAATTAAATCTTCCGTGAGAACTTTAACCATCTCCTTAAAGGTTCTTTGATGTCAAATAGGAGGTGCACTAGTGCTATCAATTGTACATGAGTCATAATGTGGAGCATTATGGACATGTGAAGGCTTCCCATTCTGTTGATATTTTGCTGATCAACCAATTAAACCCAGTGTCTCACATGTGTCTGCACTTCCCATAATGATCACAGCTTAGCTTATCATTCTCATTTGTTTTCTGTCCATTTTTCACAACCATCTTCCCAGTAGGTTGCTGGCTTGCTGCCAACTTTTCTGTTTGATGGCCTACCACTGCTGATCTATCACTTTCCAAGATAGGTTGTTGTCCCACTCTCTACTCTCCTCACTCTAAATATAAGAGTATATTGTGTTCAGAGATGGGAGGGTTAGCTCAGCTAAGAATTTGACTCTAGTAAATTCAAATTATGGATTCAAGCCAGCTAAATATTCCTTGAATTGCCGTCTATCTTTGACACTTCACCATTCAAACAGTTGGTAGTAGTCTAACTCCTACATACCCCGCAAAGTATCAAAATAGTAAAAAATTCTCTTACTATTGGGTTGTATAATGTAACAACCATGACATAACAATGGAGATTTCCTGTTTAACTAATAGACTAATGAAACATTCTTCATTTACGAGTAAGTTTGAGAGACTGATTCCCTGATTTGTTAGACGGTCTTCGGAAACAAATAACCCCTTTCGATATTGGGTTTGTATAATGTAACAACCATGACATAACGATGGAGTTCTCTGCTCCCATTGATTATATTGAGGATCAGCGAGGCTTGGTTCTTTGGTTCTACCATTCAAGTATCCCCTCTTGCCTCATCCTGCAAAAAATCGTTTGGCTAACTGTGCCCACTCCAAGTAATTTGAGCCATCCAACTTTATTGTGGTGATTTGTAGTCTCGGATTGTGCCTACTCCAAGTACCACTGAGTGACCTACCGCTAAAACCACTAGCACCATGTGACATATCTGTAGTTTGAAAACTCTAAGACAATTTTCAAATCTCTTCTAACAACACAAAGTAAACTCAGCCACCTTTTATAAGCCCAAAACAACTCAAACAACCATCACTTTTAATCCCAACATCTAGCAAACCCTAACATGTTCCATAACAAACAGAATTCATGAGAAAACAAAAACTCCAGACTTGCTTTAGAAGTTTCTAAAATGTATCAGAAGAGATTTTGAATAATGCCCACACTCACCTCCTTTTAATCCAAATGGATATCTAAATAGATGTACAGATCTGGCCGTACAACTGCGCAAATCAGTCGCACAGCTTGCTAAAGCTTGGTTTCAGTTCATGATAGTTTATTTACTTTTTGTTGGCTCTAGTGATGCTATGATAGCAAATTGAAGAAAAAAAAAAAAAAACTAATAAGTACTAAAACAAGTGAGGATATTTAGGTTTGAAAAAGAGAGAATAGTGATGAGAAGAGAAGGAAAACATGGAGAAAAGAGAATGGGTCGACTGAACTGGGCAGCCCCTTCGTTTCTCTTATTCATAATATTTGTGAAAGAACTAAAATGTGCTTACATTGAAATCCTTCCTTACACAATATCAAATAACCCCCAAACAAAACAACTACTAACAAGTTCCAACTCAAGATCAGACAATCCATTAAACCATGATGGTTACGGTTGTGGGATATGATCATGGCTCAAGCAAACTTTCTTAACATGGCTATATACCTATATTATAGTACTTTTTTATATAATATTTTTAAATCTTTTCATTTATGTTTCTTCATCCTATGCTTCCTTTATATTACTAATAGAATATATCTCAGAACAGCTATGTCATATCTGAAGTCTGAAAGTATCCCACACCCAAACCAGGAGCCATATAATGTAGCCTTTAACATAAATACTCTTTAAGGGGTTTTGCAAGGCCAGGTAACAAGGCTTATCTCACAAAATAACAACTAAAAGAGACATGGAATGGTTACACACCTTATATTCAAAACTTTGGCCGTTTGTATCTAGCTTTAAACTGCTGTATAGAGACTCTGAACCCTCCTTTCTTTGCTTAAAACTAATCATCAGACTACAGTCCTTTGCGGTTGCGGCTATCAAATAGTTCCTCACAATCTTCAAGCTTTCTTCCAATGAAATTGCATGAAGAGACGAGTATGTATGTGAGAGTTCACCCAAATCTTTACATGCCAAGCAAGGCTGAGCAACAATGTTATAATATGCATGAATTGCTCCTTCTATGTCTAACGTATCAAGCTTCTGGGCTTCCAGAAGCCGATCCAGTACTCCTGACCTTACAACTGACTCCGCGACAAGCTTAAGAAAACTAGCTGTACGCCGGCCATGGTCTGCCTGAATGATACCATTAATCATGTCTTCAAATGCTTCACAAGGTACATTAGCATCCAAGCTCCCAAATATGAGAGAACCATTCAAGAACACGCGAAATTGTTCTGAGGGGTGGTAAAGAGCGCCTTGATAGCTTTGAGTACTCTCTCACTGGATCCAGAGAATAGGTCGAGTGAGTCATATTCACTGATTTGAAATATCTGATCTACAAGCAAAAGGTGCATCTTAATCAAATTTGATAACTAACAGTAGATTAAAAAAAAAAAAGGATTTAAATTCTATGATTAACTTTCCACGAAAAAGATATAGCAAAGAATAATGCATGTAAGACGGGAGAAGAGTCACCTCTCCTAGATGAAGTTTCAAGACTTGGTGCATCTGAAAACGAGTAACACTCCTTTTAATAGCATTTCCTTCAGCTATGAATTTTGAACATGGAAGAAACCCACATTTTGGCTGCTTCATAAAAACAATACAGGAGTAAAAGAAACAAAAGAACAAAATAAAATAATTTCATGCAAAAGATTATGTCTCCCCAGGAGTTAAAATCATATACAGAAAAGTACAGCAATGATAGCGACAAAAACAATCAAAAGAAAAGTAGATAATAATTGCAGAGAAGCACCTTTATTTCCACAGATATGCAGGGTTCCTCCTTAAGAATACCTGCAATAAAGAAATCAATGTAAAAGACTGCTGAAAGTAGTATAAATGCATTGAAATAATTATCAATAATTAAAAAAGAAAAGCCTCATCAGCTGCTTCCCATAATAAAACTAACCTTTTGAATGGCAATCAGTATATATTTTAAAAATAAAAATCAGAATAGGCTGATATGGTAGTTTTCCGCCACCATATTAAATGCTCTGGTTGGTTGTGACAGCCAGATCTTCCAATGACGATATTGGAACCGTATGCAACATTTTGACAAGTTTGCTAATGAGTAATTACTTTATTCCCTTCATAATATCAACAGGTAGATAATATTAAAGGAAAATATTACATTGTCAGATATTTTCTTTTATGATAATATGAAATATATAGCATAGTGATTAGCAAGAAAACTAGATCAACAGATATACAACAATAGAGTGTTCCTAATATCACAATAAAGAGCTCCGTCTTCTGCCCAACAATTTTTTTACTCGTAATCCAAATGATTTTAGTGGATACCAAGTTCCAGAATTTTATATATCACATTTATGGATGGGAATCTAAAGATTCAGGATGGCCTTCCCGGATTTTATACTTCTTGAACTTTCAGATGGCAAGCAGCCATAACATGATATTTTTATTTATTGTCAACTGTTTGACTACAGTATTTACAACACCTGATTTGGTGCACAGACTTCTTTCTATTATATATGCAGAAAACACAACTCTTCAACGAAAAATTTATACACAATGTAACCTTACAATTTTATAAGTTGAGATATCAAGTAACACCTTTTATTGGTGTTAATAAATGACCTTGCTTAAATCAACTACTAGAATACTTGAATATGGTAAAAAATATGACACCAAGACCCAAGAGTCTACTCTAGAATCTTGGCTGGTCAAAATGCAACATTTTGTACCCCTGTGGGATTCAGGTATTTGCATACATATATTTTTCCCCTAATCAAAAAGCCATGAGAGTAAATACTGTGGGTTACAGAGAGAGATTTTTTTTTCTATTTTCTTTTTCTTTTTCTCTTTTTGACTGCATTTTAAGAGGTGATACTTACCTTGAGGGAAAGTTGAATGATCAGACATAAGAAGTGCAGAATCACAGTGGGTATTAACCTTGGCAGCATCAACTCGCCAAGCAGGACGCTGACAGAGAACATTCTTTTCAACTGATTCCAAGAACTCTCCGGATACTGTGACTTGTTTCTGCCATTTTTAAATTACAACAAAGTTAAGACGCTTACCATGCTCTCATGATAATTATGCTCCCACATAAAAAGAAAAAGATCTGTTACATGAGAAACATACAAGTTACTTGACCTCTATACAATATGATTCAAATTGCCAACCAAAGAGTTGATCTTGATTGTTGGATTGGTAAACCACCTAATAGTTTCTTTAGATAGAAGACTAGCTGTCCAAGATTTTCTTATTTTCGTTCTTCAAGGGGTGATTAAGATAGACAAATGAAACGATTTTTAGGCAATGGTGCATCCAAGAGGTTGTCCACTGAATGAGCAACCTGATCAATTTACATATCCACATGTACAGTAAAGCATTAAAGATGCAGATAAAAATATCTACTCTAAATATTAACAGAAAACAACAAACGAACAATTTCACCACCTCATCTGAGTTTTCCATAAGATGGCTGCTCTATCAGTACAAGGAACAAGTCTGGAAATATTAGAATGAAAAATTCAAAGAGTTGTACATGTGGGGATTTCCTTAGAAACCCAATAAGAAAAAGATCAAATGGATACTCTATAAGAACAAATCGAATTGGTCGCACTGCAGTATGTCAATCAGTTGAGCGATAGACTCAAGCCCAATTACTTACCATCATCATCTTGCAAGCTAAATTAATATTTATTTACTCAAGGTCATTAGCTCCGCTTCAGATGGCCTCATACACAGAAGCTACTTAAATTCATCACTGAACCTTAGAAGACAAACAGATAATCTAACTCCATCCATCTTTTAACAAAATGCATTCAGCTATAGATATGTTCAGTTTCAATGCCCGGATTTCACAACAAAGAATGCTCACAAACATATCAACGAAATTCAGGAAAACATACCCCAACATCAACATGTGCAGAGCCCAACAAGAGCATCATCACATGCAGAACAAATTGTTTCCCAGTAGTTTCTTTCGAAGTGGATGATACAAGGCCATCCATATCTTCCAACGGAAGGCATTCGTGTGTGGATAAAATTGAAGCACCATCCATACATTGGAATCTGTTCCTAGGAGTTTTTTGAATGCGCATTACTTTCCCAACCTGTAAAAATCAATTCAAAGATACATCACAGCTATAATTGAGCATAGTTGTATACTAAATCACAACACAAAAGCACAAATTTGTACAATTAGAAATAAAGCAGAAATACATTAAATCACAAATCATTACGCAGCAGCACTTAGAAACAAGAAATTGTATTATAGTTCAGTTTTCCGATGTAGATTTATGCCCCGTCTTTTCTTTTTGTTTTAACCTTAAACTCATAGGCAGAGGCACAATCAGTTTGTACGACAACAAGATGGCCAGTGCTATAAATTGGATGTCTGACAATGAGGGTGAAAATGAAGATTCAGAATATACACATACAGAGAGCAGGGTGCTGCTTTTCATTTCTTAATAACAATAATTCATACAAGCATAGTGTTTAAACTCGGTTCCCGGCTCGAGATCGGCCGAGACGGACCGGCCACATCTATTAAAAAAAAAAATCGAAACGATTCATGATTTTTTTTGTTTGTTTCGGATCGGAACCAACTCAGGGATCGTCCCCTTCTGATCCCGAGTTGGATCGTCCGATTCAACTTAGGATCGGACGATCCCTTACACCATGCATACAAGGATACCGGTAACTGTCTAATTTGGTAATGTAATGCTTCAAAGTTTAGCTATATCATTCAGTCTTTACTTCACGCAATCTGGATAAGATGTGTAATACCTGTGATTTAAAAGTATTGAGTGTAATAATAAAAAATTTCCTAATATACTGCCTAAGCACCTCTGCAACAGAAAGAATGACAGTGTATCCATGCAGATTCATTAGTGCCATCAAGATGTATTGTGTCAGCTTAAGTATGGTAAACATGTGAACTATCCAGGGATAACAGGTCTTCAACACCATTTTAGCACTTTATCATCCTGCTTATATGCATGTGTTTTGTGTGTGTATTTTACTGGCCATGTGTGAGTGTATTTTACTGGTCATCGTAGTTGTCAATGCTTTAACATTTGTGATCAATAGCGTTCATATGCCATGTGACAAACACGTAACCTGCCAAATGGTGGTGGACCCACACAAAAAGTTGAAGCTTTCATGGGACTAAGGGGAATCAATGGGTAGACATCCTCCTTGATCCCAACTAAACAGGACAGCTTCAGCTTTTAACAAGTTACTGTTAGTATATCAAAGATTGTTTGATAATGAGCAGGTTTAGGATTGAGATTTGGACCCAATTCAGCTGTTAGCAAAACAACACATTCAGCCCAATCTGTTCCTTACAAGTTAGGTTTACAGTAGGGCATCAAAGGATTTATCTCAGGAAGGTACCAGCATATCTAGACTGAGACCAATCATGATCATTGGTCCCTATTTCAATCAAGCCGATGTATGAATTAGGTGTTCCAAAACCCCCCTTCCATGGTTTGAAATATTTGGCGACATATCGCGAAATGTCGCCGACATGTCGCAAAATGTCACCCAAAATGGACTGGTCGACATAAGAAATCAGGGGAAATCGCCTTATGTCGACCTTCCCTGATGTCGCCGACATAATGTCGACCTTCCCTGATGTCGCCGACATGTCGCG
Organism: Pachysandra terminalis; assembly: GCA_031762675.1. Lineage (NCBI taxonomy): Eukaryota > Viridiplantae > Streptophyta > Magnoliopsida > Buxales > Buxaceae > Pachysandra > Pachysandra terminalis. The sequence goes on along the minus strand of JAUPMG010079178.1, from coordinate 5,522 downwards.
ATATGTTGCCGACTTAAAGAAAATTTAGCAATTTTTGGGGGGAATGTCGATCATTTCGTCCATTTCTCTTCCCTCGTTTCTTTCACACAAAACCACTTTGAAACTTTTTTTTTTTTTTTTGCTACTTTCAATTAGCTTTGTGTATAAGAATACAAATCTAATGTAACTTGGAGTAGAAGGTTGAAGATTCAACTCTTGACTCAACACAATGAAGGTAAAACGTGTTTCTTTTAGATTTGATGTCTATGAACTTATTCAAGTTGCTTGAAAATAATATATATGATGTAATAACACCCAATCTATTGATGGGTGTTGTTATTTTTATTGAAAAATAATAAAATATTTATTTTATAAATCAATTAAAATTATTTATTTTTAAAAAATATATATTTTTTATGATATAAAATTTTGCTTTAATTGAAAAAATATTTTGTTAATTAAACTAGTCAATTATTCATACAAATAGATGATCATTAATTATTATTTAATTATTTTATGTATTTTTTTCAACATATTCTGATGTATTTTAGTATATTTAATTCTTATTTATACTTAACTAAGTTTTAATAGAAAAAATTGCATTTGGGAGCAATTTCCCCACATTTTCTTTAATCTGGGGGAAATTTCCCCCATGTCACTGGCCAAAGTCGGTGACATCGACATTTGAAACCTTGCCTCCTTCAAATGTTAGGTATCTTATGGATCAAGGTCGTTATTTGTTAAAATGCCTAGGATAAAGCTACGTGGCAGACCTACCTGTAGCCCAGGGGACAAGCTTTGAAGAAATTCATTTTAAACGATTCCTAAGCACTCTACAACAAGTTGAACAACAATATATGCTTTATTTTGGAAAATATTAAAAATAATAAATGTGACATACCCTACCAACCAATGTTATCAAAATGCCTAGACGAGGCTAGGCAATAGACCTGCCTATCGCCTAGGCGTTTGCCTAGGCGAAAATTATTTAATACAAAAGCAAAAAATATTGCAGCACAGGCTAATTAATTTAATAATTTCATACAGATCACGACATAGCAAATAGAAAACAGAATTAACCAAAAAGAAGGAAGAGAAAGACATGAGATCGAAGAGGGGAGAGAAGACACGCACGCACACACACACACACAGAATCAAGCAAAGAGGGGAAATTTTCTGGGAAGTCAGTAAGTCTGCAACTACCGACTGTCCGCAGTTGGATATAAAAAAACAATGAAGAAAGGGGAGAGAAGAGGAGAACCAAGAGAGAGATATGAGATCGAAGCTATGGCAAAAAAAAAAAACAGTAAGGAAGGGCCAAAGGGGTTAGTGAAAGTAGAGAGAGAGAGAGAGAGAGAGAGAGAGAGATACCTGGCTGGTTTGGAGTTTGGATCTTCAGCTTCAAGCCTGTTCAGTTGTTCTCTTGGATGTTTGGGTTCTTAAACTTCAGGCTTCAAGTTACAGTTAACCTATAGAGACTCCTTCAAATGTTAGGTATCTTATAGATCAAGGTTGTTATTTGTTAAAACACCTAGGATAAAGTTACATGATAGACTTACCTGTTGCCTATGTGATTAGGTGTCGCCCAGGGACGAGCTTTGAAGCAATTCGTTTTAAATGATTCCTAAGTACTCTACAACAAGTTGAACAACAATTTATGCTTATTTTAAAAAAATAATAAAAATAATCAATGCGGGATGCCCTACCAACCAATGTTATCAAAATGCCTAGCCGAGGCTAGGCAATAGACCTGCCTACCGCCTAGACAACAATTTTTTAATATGAAAGCAAAAAACATTGCAGAACAAGCTAATTAATTTAATAATTTCATACAGATAACGTTATAGCAATTAGAAAACAGAATTAACCAAAAAAAGGGCAGTCGCAGGAGTAAAAGAAAGGGGAGAGGAAATGTTCTGCTCCATATGAGGAAAAAAACGGGGAGAAAAGACAAGAACACACGCACATCCGCACGCACACAGAGAGGGGAAATATTCTAGGCAGTCGGCAAGGCTACAACTACCGACTGTCTATAGTTTAATATAATGAAACAACGAAGATAGGTAAGAGAACAGAACAGAGAGAGAGAGAGAGAGAGAGAGAGAGAGAGAGAGAGAGAGAGAGAGAGAGAGAGAGAGATATGAAGTCGCAGCTTTGACAAAAGAAATGTATGGAAGGGCCGAAGGGGTTAGTGAAAGGAGAGAGAGAGAGAGGACATACCTAGCTGGTTCATGTTTGGACCTTCAGGTTCAAGTTTGTTCAGTTGTTCTCTTAGATGCTCGGGTTCTTCAACATCAGGCTTCAAGTTAGGGTTTAGACTATAGAGAATAATAAGCTTGACCTACTAGAAAAACATAAAGCCTAAAGAAATAACATTAGCTTTAATTAATAAATTAATTAAAATTTAAGTTACAACTTGACTGGTTCAAGACAAGTTGAGCCACGTTACACATAGGCGACCGCCTGAGGAGATTAGGTGACCAGGCTGTCATCTAGGCACACTCAGCCTAGGCGAACCTCGCCTGAGCACTTAGAAAAGCGCCTAGTCGCCTTTAATTACACTATTACCAACATAGCCCAATGCAATGAGAAGGGAGAGAAAGTTCGAAGAGGCTCCTTATAAATATTTATAACAAAAAAATTGCATAGAACTCCCGAAATTAATGATCAATATCCGGATCATGAAGAGAAAGGGTTACATAGTTGGCTGGGCGCCGCTAATCCTTCTTTTTCTAGTTGATTGAAGCCTTAACGGGCTTTAATACATACAAAAAATAGTTAAATAAATTTCAAAGTTATGAATAATTAAGCTAGGCAGTAACATGGCCTAAAATCATGCCTAAGCAAGCATCGCCTAGGTCCTCAGAAAATGCCTAGTTGCCTAGGCGTGACCATCTTTGACAACACTGTTATAGATACTTGATTCTTGACCATTTTAAATAGAAAATTACCAAATATGTGATTATCATACAAAAGAAATCAAAGGGAAACTAGGCAAACTAACAAGAGGAAATATATGTGTCAATACATGAAGAGTACCTGAAGGAGAATCCTAATGGGGTCCATTTTAATTGTGAATAGCTTACATGGACGAGTACCCGTTCCGTCAATGATTAGGTTCTTGAACCAAACCCAAAGTATTAGGGTCTAGTACATAGAAAAATCAGGTAATTAAATAACCTCATACCCATGGACGCCCATAGTTGGCATAAGCGTTCTAAAAGTCGGCGACATGTCACGAAATGTCACCCTTTTGGCCATAGGCGACATAAAACATCAAGGGAAATCGTAATGTTGACACTTAAAAGGAATTTTTTGCATGTGTCAAGCGACACATGCGAAAATCGTGGATAAGTTCGGGGATTTAGAGGAAATGTCAATCATTTCGATCAACATTTCCTCACCGCTCATTCTTCCCCATTTCTCTTCACACAAAAGCCTTTGTCATTAGTTTTTTTCTGCTACTTTCATCTAGAT
>JAUPMG010079167.1:0-12906 GCA_031762675.1 Pachysandra terminalis | reverse complement strand
AGTTTAATGGTAACCTTAGGTTAGTTTCTAGGTGTAGTGGTTTAATTTACCATTTTACCCTTTATGTAAATGTTCTTGTTAATCTGAATTTTTCTGGTCTTTACAAAACGCATGTCATATGTTGATTCATGGATGATATGAAGTATGCTATGAGATGTGTTATTCAGATGTCCTACATGGTATGCTAAATCAAAAGAATGCAAATGAGATATGAGATGTAATGTATTAGGCTAATGTATCGTGTTAAGTGACCCTCATCATATGTAGCTTCACAATTACAAACTACTTCGGGACATAGGTCACCAGGAACAACCGGATGCCTTCTCTCTGTTCCGGGCGTTAACCCATGGTACGAAGGCCACCGTATGCTGATTTCATGGGTGTCACTACCCAAGGTCTAGTCAACCTTATAGGACCTCGCAAGAATCCTATACTTATTTAAATGGGACTTTCAACCCATAGGTATAGTCAACCTAACAGGAACCTCGCAAAGGATCCTTATTTGCACCTCTTGGGCTCACTTAACAGTCCACATCAACCTAGCATGCATGCAATTATTAACTTAAGATTCTAATGATAATTCCCATCAAAAACTATCCATGCACCCATACACGCTGATAATCTGTTGCAAAACCATCATAAGATTCCTAACCAGTGTACAACTAAACCAAAACAATACCAATAGTCCATAGTTCCAATCACCAAACATAAGGAGTCACAACCCCAATTCATGTCTGATCGGCAAGTTGGCCAGTGGGGTTGGGTTGCGTCGTGGAAATCAAAGTTGGTTCCTTGCAGGTGGGTCCAAGCCCATTGACCTTCCTTTGATCCCAATAGACAACATACATACTCACTAGACTCACATCATCCCTCCAAACCACCAGAACATCTCAGGAATATACCCTTGTCGGCAGCACGGTCGGTGAACCGGTGCCTGCCGACGGTCTATGTCTTTGTATTTCAACCCCTGTCGGCAACAAGGTCGGTGGACCGGTACCTACCAACGCCTATTCCTCTGTGTGTTTAACTCCCTATCGGTAGCACGATCGGTGGACCGGTGCCTGCCGACGAGTTACGAGACAAAAATCCCAAAATCATTCCAACGGTCATAAATTCATTCTCATTCCATTTTGAAAGCATATAGATCAAACCTAAGCATTTAATTCATGAACAACTCACTTTAAAACACCCAAATCATTGATTAACATGAGATCAAGCGGATAATCACGCATTTTGATATAAATATAAAAATTGGAAGAATAACAATGGTATTGAACAAGAATCATACAGAAAATGGGACTTACCTCTATTGGTGCTTAGTTTTTGATCTGAAACCTTGATCGCTTCTTCCTTTCTTCACTTTTTCCTCTTCTTCTTTCCCACTGCAAAGGATGGCTAGGGTTAGTGTAATCCTCAATTGGAATAGGTGGAGGTAAAATATTGGTATCGAGGCCGACCCTTTGCCACCATTGAAAAGTCCAATTTGGACAAACAGTTTTCATTGACTGGGGGGCATAACTTGATCAACCAAGTATGCTTTCAGGATGGATTCTGATAGAAGGAAAAATTCGTCCAGGCTGAGATATAATACCAGTAATTGTAAGTAATATTGAGCACCGGCAATTTGTGAGCAAAGTTGGGATTTAAACCCCATTCAGAAAGAGGAATTATCCTTTTAATGATGCATTTGCTATAAGCAATTGGACTGCTTGGCCGATTAGACTTGGAAAGTGTATGGGAAATGTCCATACTGCCAGTTTCAATTAACATGGATTCATATTGGACTCTGGTTTTACCAGCAGGACCAATAAAATATTGGTTAATTAAGTAACGGGACATAAGCTCCCAAAGTTCGTTGAACCATTGTTTATCTCTGTCATTAAGACACATTTTGGATTGGGTAGCCGTTTTATTAGAGATAAAATCAAGGGTAGGAGTTATAAGAACTTCTTTAGCAGACTTAGAAGTCTACGGGCTATTACCAATGAGATCTTTGGTGGCATATAATGGAGGATATTTTTCCTTGTCAGGTAGGCCAGATTCCCTTTCTTGCCTTTTCCACGAGAGGTATAACCCCCATGGGCAAGAAATTGCCAGCTTCTATTCATGAAAATCCCTGTAAAAACTCACGAATAAGAAAGTCAGGAAGAGAGTTAGATTCTCCCTTAATGTATTCAATTAAAAAATCAAAATTAGATAATTGATCTTGCCAACCTGCAAAAATATGTTTAGAAAAAATATTTTTAATATATTTTTGCAAAATATCTTTTGCAGAGCTAAAATCAATACGAAGCAAAAACTATTTATTTAAGAAATCATTTTGGAATTTTGAAATACATTTAACAATAGAAAGAATTTCTTTCTTAACAGTGGAATTTTTATCTTGGGCATTTTGCCAAGTACGACTTGTGAATCAAATAAGTTCTTCTTTATTCGAAGTGGGATTTCTTTGTTTGAGAATTTCACCATAACCAAAATTGGATGCATCGGTTTCAACAACTTTAAACTAATTGATATTTGCTAAAGAGAGGCAAGGTAATTGCTTAGATTTTAATTTAATTAATTGGACAACATTGGTATGAGTAGTAGACCAGGGAAGAGGATTTTCTGAAGTCTAGCATAAAGAATTGTAGAATCTTATGCAAAGTCTTTTCAATAGTCTAAAATATAATTAAGACTGCCTAAGAATCGTTGCAATTGAGTTTTATTTTTAATTTCATCCGAAAATTTAGATGCAAATTCAATGGACCTGTCAATTGGTATGATTTTACCATCACAAATATTGTGTCCTAAAACCCTCATATTGGTTTGAAAAAGCTTCATCCTGGGAGCTGAAAGAACAAAACCATTTCTTTTAATAACATCTTTTCAAATTTTAAGATGCTTTAAATGTTGATCCAAAGAATTAGAGAAGATTAATACGTCATCAATATAAATAATAGAAAATTGAGAATAAGGAATGAAAATTTCATTCATGATATTTTGAAATTCTGAAGGTGCATTCTTCATACCAAATGGCTTGACATTCCACAAGTAGTGTCCAAAAGGGATAGCGAAGGCAGTCATATATCTGTCTTCAAGGGCAATCTGAATTTGCCAATATCTAGATTTAAAGTCAAATTTAGAAAAGATGGCTTTGGATTGCAGCCTGTATAATAAGTCCTTTTAATTAGGAATCGGATATCGAATCCATTGGAGGACGTCATTAAATGGACTATAATTAATGACAAGTCCTGGTGTACCTCTTTCTTTTCCTGCTGCCTTATTGACATAAAAGGCAATGCAACTCCATACAGAGTGAATTTTAGTGATAAGTTTTTTATTCAAAAGATTTTGGATTTCAGATTTACACAATTCTAGATAGTCAACATTCATCTGACTAGGTGTAGCTTTTGTAGGGATTTGTTTTTCATTAAATCCCTTTTCATAAGGTAAAGACACAATATGCCTTTTGCGTTCCCAAAATGCATTAGGAATATCACTACAGACCGCATGGAGGAGTTGTTGTTTGAAAGACTCAATTTTGTTGTTGCAAATTAGATTGTTGCAACCTTTGATAGATTGCTAGAAAAGAAAGTTTCTTTTGAAGGAAATGAAGTTGCTTTTCTTTATTTTGAAGAATATTAACATTCTTATAAATAGGTAAAGTAATGAATTCAAAATTAATATTCTTACCATTTATAGTGGTAGAAATACCAGCAGGAGTAATCAGGTCAATAGGAATTATTAATGCCAAAAAGGGAGTTCCCGAGATTACTTGTTGAGACAAGTTTTTAATTAATAAGAATGTAGATAATAAAATACCATCTTTACAGATATAAACTTCATTAAGTTAATACTTTATATGCATTTTGCTACCACTAGCATTAGTGAGACCTTGAGTTGTTTTCTCAAAACATTGAGTAGAGACAAGTCCTTGGATACAGTTCATATCTGCATCACTATCAACAAGAGCAGTAATATAAGATACGTAAATTCCTTATTAATTACTAAACTAATTGAAATAAATCATTTCTGGCAGATGACTTGATTTAGAAGCATTAAATAATCAGTAGGTTCGGTCTCTTGATTAGAGGTAGAAGGATCTTCTTTTGATTGATCTATCAGAATTCCTTTATTAGGAAGTTTATAATCTTTTAATTGCATAATATTTTATGATCTTTAATATTTCTATTTTCAATTTTTAATTGATTGACTTTATTTCTTAAATGGGGAATGCTAGATTTATACTTAGAAGAGTTTTTAGAAGAATCTTTCTTAGAAGATTCTGATTTATTTTTAAAAGATTCACTTTTAGAAGAATAATTTATTTTAGATGAAGATTTATGATTTTTCTTATGAGATTTCCTAGATTTAGGATATTCAATTTGAGTGTTATAACCATATTTCTCACAGAAATCACCAGTTTCTCTATCACTAGCAAATTTATGTTTCTTTAATTGTTTTTGCAATTTAATGTCATTGCAAAGGGATGAAAAAATTTGTATAATGGTTCTTATTAAAATTTCATAAGTATGAGAGTTATAAGGAATATAAATACCATTAGGCATATCTCTTAATTTCTTTCTAACATTTTTGGTGAAGAAAGTGGGTAAGCCATCCACAAATTTGGCTTTCCAGTGTTCAGAACTGGCATCATTACCTTTTTGATAAACTTGGCTACTTCTTGATCAGAATTTTGATTTTGTTTACAGACAGTGCTGTACATTAACATTTGATGAATGATTTCATAAATTTGATAATCAGACAAGCCATCGATGTTCCATTCATAAATAATTTTACCATGATAAGATTTTTGAGTATGGAAAAAATCTTCTTCATAGAGTATGTCTAGAGGTGTTGGTCTAGAGTAATAATTCCTAGTAGGCCCGGCAAAAGTGGTTTTAGGATTTCGCTTAGGGTGAATTTTGATGTATGCAGTAGTTTCCAAATTAGGAGACTGATTGGAAGATGTAGGGATTGTATTACCTAACTTTAAAGGTTTAGTAGGAGGATGGATAACAGTAAAGACTTTATCCTCCATTGTTGTCCATTTCTTATGGAACTCTTCTAAAGAAAATAATTGGGGAACATTTTGAGTTAAATAAAACCATTTAATGAAGGGTATAATTACCTAATGTTGTTCTAAGTAATTGTAGAAATCATGTTTGAAGTGAAGAAGTTTATCTTTGTGGTAAAAATTAAAATACCAATCCCTGAATCCTTTATAGATTGGATGGTAAAATTCATTATTTATGATTCTTCTCTTTGTTGAGTTTGGTGTGAAATCCATTAAAAAAGTTTTTACATGTGAAAGTTTATTCCAGAGGATGTAGGTGATTCCCTCTTAGGATTTTTGTTTATTTTCTGAGGGATTTGTTGGTCAGACAAGTGGATTCCCTTAATATTAACTAGATTTTCATTTTCTTCTTATTGATTTTTAGAAGGGATTTTGATATGAATTTCTGAAACAAAATTCCTTGACGTAGAAGGTAAAGAAACTTGATAGTGTTTTCAGCTTCTGCGAAAAGATGATATAGTTAAATTAATAGAAGGCTTTTAGAAATTCGATATTACTTCTCCATTTGTAGTTTGAATTATTTGATCTATGTCATGATGGACAATAGGCTGTTGGAGAATAGCATTAGGAATACTCCAAGACTCTGGGAATGAGATTTCATCCCAAGATTGCATGAGAGGAACATCAATGCTAGTCTTAGTAGCTAAGTTTGTCTTAATTAAGATAGCTTTACCAGGAAGATCGGATTTTTTTATGTTTGGGGTCATGGTATACTTAACCTTATAATAAATTCTATAAATTAAAGCTACTGTCTCAGGTCTAGGGAGGAAGTTATATCCTCGAGTCTGGACTCTAAGAGTCAGTGCCTCAAACAGATTAGGGTCTGTTAAAGAAAGACTTATCGGACCATGGCATAAACTGGTCTCAATTGCTCCCATTAATGATGGTCTATAATCTAGACATCTGGCATCACTTAGCGTAGCCTAGAGACATGCATTCATGCCTAATAAAGGTAGTGGTTTGAAGGCAACCTGAACAAGACCTATGTGTATAAATTTGAACTAACTAAGGTGAGAATGCAGATCCTGAGGATCTAGTAACTTTATAATCTCATTTTGAGAGTCAATACTAAAAGTCTATTCCATGGTCTTAATTGCCATGTTGGGTTTGAAAGCATACCAATTAGACCTATAAATTGTCTTTGGTTCTACTTTAGGACTTGTCCATTTATTCAACTGTTGTTGAATATTATCAAATTCAATTAATTCAAAGTTTTTGACTGATCCGATTGGATCACTGTGAGCCATAACATATTATTGATTTTTAAGCAGAGAAGATAAATGCATAATTCTAGTTGGAAAATGATAGTAAAAGAGAGAAAACTTAATAAGAAAATAAGGACTATATATTATGTCTATCCTATATATTGTGTTTCTTACTTATACCATAAAACTAAGATATAATAGAACCAGCACATTAAGAGCAACAAAGACCTAAACGCTCTCTTGGCTAAACTGTCACAACAGCCCCCGCCATTCTATTATAAGTTTAACAATCAAAGTATAAATACACAAGCAAATACAACATATGAATTACCTCATAATATATAATTCATATTTTACTTATGCAAGTTTCAAACAAATACATGCTAACATATCCAAAAGGATAGTAATCACTTTCTTGAGACGTTCTTAACACAGTAGGTCACGCGAAAAGCGAGAAGGTTAAGACAAGAAGGGTAGGCCAGTGTAGGACAGTCCCTAACATTCTCATTACTTGATGATTAAACATGAACAGTAAAATTATTATTCAAAAATATAGTACATGAACAGTAAGTACTATTACAAAATACAACATACAAATAGTAAAAAGGTACTATACTACAGAACAATGCTTAATACACGAACAGTAGGAATAGTAAAAACTTACAAAAGAGGGAACAGTCCCTAAAAGTCACCGGAGAAGACGACCGGAATAGTAACCGGTTACCGGAAGGTTGCCGGAGAAGGTCGTTGGAGGGTGGTCGGAGAAAATGGTCGGGAGTCAACCGGAGAAGGTGGTTGGACGTTAGTCGGGGAAGATGGTTGGGAGTCAGAGAGGGGTTGGAATTGCAGAGCTCTGGGGTTCTAAAATTTTTGAATATGGAGAATGAGCTCGGAGGTTGTTTAAATAGATCTCGGACTTCAAATTAATTTTTGAAATCCGAATAGTAACGGGACATGTGTGTGGCTATAATGCATTCGTGTGGGCCCGGGGACACGTGATTGTGTCTTCTGACATGAGTGATGATATCCAAATCTGATGTCATGCATATGAAGATATTATGACATGGCATAATTTGATGATATGGCAGATTTACCTGTTGACATGGCATAATTTGATGTCATGGCAGAATTTGCGGAAATTTGTTGACGTCAAGGATGACGTAGCGCTAGTCCTGAATTTGACTAGAGTAGTCCCTCCCCCCAAAATTGCAGACGAGGTCAAAGTGAAATAAACTATTGTGGAGGAGGCGTGAAGGCATTACAAAAATCCTCAATGGTAGGATTTGAAGTCTCGTCTTCAAGGTCGATTAGATCATCATCTGGATTCTAGCAAAATTCTCCTGCAAGATTGGAGAAACATTTTTTTTCCAGAGAAGATGCCATAGAGGCATCATCCTTCTGTGATTGAGGAGTAGAAAAAGAGGACATAAATTTGTTCTTCATAATTTCCATGCATTTGAGCATTAATTCAGCCTCAGTAATTTGAGGAAAATCGATCTGTAATTTAGACTTAATAACCTTAAAAGGATTTAGTGAGACTAATTGCTCAAGAGGGGGAGGCAATTTCGGAATTCGCGCCTCATAATGAGATGTGTGTTGGCGAATAATTTCGACAGTTTCCTTAATTGGAAAGCTAGCCCACCATCTGTAGGAAAATGTTTGTTCCAATATTGGAATACGCAAAACATTATGGGAACATTGTAAATCCCATTTCCATATCCATGGAATACGAAATTTGGTAAAACAAAATAAATGTGGTCAAGCCGACTAGAGCCGTGCTCTTTCCTCATAATTGAGGATGAAATTGGGTGAATTTGATGTAATCTTCAATTGGAATAGGTGGAGGTAAAATATCGGTATCGGGGCCGACCCATTGCCACCATTGGAAAATCCAATTTGGATAAACAGGCTTCATTGAGTGGGGGCATAAGTTGATAAACCAAGTATGCTTTCAGGATGGATTATGATAAAAGAGAAAATTACTCAAAGCTGAAATATAATCCCAATAATTATAAGTAATATTCAGTGCCTGCAATTTGCGGGAAAAATTGGGATTTAATCCCCATTCAAAAGGAGAAATTATCTTCTTAATAAATGCATTTGCTATAAGCAATTGGACTGGCTGACTAATTAGGCTTGGAAAGTGTATGGAAAATGTCCATACTACCAGTTTCAATTAACATGGATTCATAGTGGACTCTGGTTTTACCAGCATAACCAACAAAATATTGGTTAATTAAGTAACGGGGCATAATTTCCTAAGGTTTGTTGAACCATTATTCATCTCTGTCATTGAGACACATTATGGATTGGGTAGCCCTTTTATTAGGGATGAAATCAGGGGTAGGAACTATAAGAACTTCTTTAGTAGACTTAGAAGTTTGGGGGCTATTACCAATGAGATCTTTGGTGGCATATAATGGGGGATATTGCTCCCCACCAGGAATGTCAGATTGCCTTTTCCTCGGGAGGTAAAACCCCCACAGGTAGGAAATTGCTTGCTTCTACTCATGAAAATCCCTATAAAAAATCACGAGTAAGAAATTCAGGAAGAGAGTTAGATTCTCCTTAAAATTAGATAATTGAACATGCCAACCTGCAACAATATGTTTAGAAACAATATTTTTAATATCTTTTTGCAAAATATCTTTTGTAGAGCTACAATCAATACGAAGCACGAATTTTTTATTTAATAAATCATCTTGCAATTTCGAAATACATTTAACAATAGAAAGAATTTCTTTCTTAACAGGAGAATATTTTTCTTGGCCATTTTTCTAGGTAACACTTGTGAATCTAATAAGTTCTTCTCTATTAGAAGTGGGATTTATTTGTTTGAGAATTCCACCATAGCCAAAATTGGATGCATCAGTTTCAACAATTTTATACCAATTGATATTGGCTAAGGAGAGACAAAGTTATTGCTTAGCTTTTAATTTAATTAATTGGACAGCTTTTGTATGAGCAGTAGACCAAGGAAGAGGATTTTTCCGAAGTCTAAATAAAGAATTGCAGTATCTTTTACAAAATCTTTATAATAGTCTGAAATATAGTTAAGACTACCTAAGAATCGTTGCAATTGGGTTTTATCTTTAATTTCATCCCGAAATTTCGATGCAAATTCAATGGACTTGTCAGTTGGTATAATTCTACCATCACAAATATTGTGTCCTAAAAACTTAACATTGGTTTGAAAAAAGCTTCATCTTGGGAGCTTAAAGAACTAAGCCATTTCTTTTAATAACATCTTTTAAAATTTTAAGATGCTTGAATTGTTGATCTAAAGAATTAGAGAAAATTAATATGTCATCAATATAAATAATAAAAAATTAAGAATAAGGAATGAATATTTCATTCATGATATTTTGAAATTCTGAAGGTGCATTCTTCAGACCAAATGTTATGATATTCCACTAGTAGTGTGGAAAAGGGACAGTGAAGGCAATCTTGTATCTGTCTTCAAGGGAAATTTGAATTTGCCAATATCCTGATTTAAGGTCAAATTTAGAAAACATGACCGCATATTGCAGCCTGTCTAGTAAGTCCTTTTTATTAGGGATCGGATAGCGAATCCATTGGAGGAAATCATTAAGAGGTTTATAATTAATGACAAGTTTTGGTGTACCTCTCTCTTTCTTAGCTACCTTAGTAACATAAAAGGCAGTGCAACTCCGTGGGGAGTGACTTTTAGTGATAAGTTTTTTATCCAAGAGATTTTGGATCTCAGATTTACACAATTCTAGATAGTCAGCTTTCATCTGACTAGGTCTAGCTTTTGCAGGGATTTGTTTTTCATTAAATCCTATTTCATAAGGTAAAGACACAATATGTCTTTTAAGTGCCCAAAATGCATGAGGAAGATCACTACAGACCTCATGTAGGAGTTGTTGCTTGAAAGACTCAATTTGTTGTTGCAAATTAGATTGTTAGACAAGAAATTTATTTTTGAAGAGAGAAGTTGACTTTCTTTATTTTGAATAATATTAACATTCTTATGAATTCGTAAAAGCAATGAATTCACAAATAATATTCTTACCATTTATAATGGTAGAAATACCAGCAGGAGTAATTTGGTCAATAGGAATTATTAATGCCAAAAAGGGAGTTCCCAAGATTACTCTTTGAGACTTGTTTTTGATTAATAAAAATGTTGATGATAAATACATATCATCTTTACAAATATAAACTTCAATAAGTTTATACTTGATATTCATTTTGCTACCACTAGCATCAGTGAGGCCTTGAATTGTTTTCTAAAATATTGAGTAGGGACAAGTCCCTCTAGGATACAGTTCATATCTTCACCACTATCAACAAGAGCAATAATATTAGATAAGGTAAATTCCTTATTAATTACTAGAGTGATTGAAATAAATCATTTTTGAAAGATGACTTGATTTAGAAGCATTAAACAATCAGGAGTAGGTTCAGTCTCTTGATTAGAGGTAGAAGGTTCTTCACTTGATTGATTTATCTGAATTCCTTTATTAGGAAGTTTATAATCTTTTAATTGGTTAATTTCAAATTGCATAATATTTTGCTGATCTTTAATATTTTTAATTTCAATTTTTAATTGATTGACAACATTTCTTAAATCAAGAATGCTAGATTGTCTATTATTAGATTGGGAAGTATTAAGCCGATTAAGCACTTCTTTCATACTATAAGTCATGTTAGGAATTTTAGGAGATTCTCTAATAGGAGAGTCCTGTTTAGCAAATTAATACCAAGTTTTAATTAATTGCATTTTAATTTGAGGGTCTTGAACTTAATCAATTAGTTCCATATGAGATTTTTGTTGGCTAGTTAGCACATTTATGCTAAGGCCATTCATTTGAATAATTGCTTGTAAATGTTCACATTTACTTTGTAATTTAGTAACAAACATTTATAAGAATCAGAGGACGTAGAAGAGGAAGAATATAGTTCATTAACCTCTTCAATGCCATTGGCGCCAGACTGATCAATAGCTTGATCAGAATCAGAAGAATTAAGTGGTAATTTATTTAATTAAAGTTTTAAATACTCATCAATTTGTAGATTATTCAACTTCTTTTTAGTAGTGCATTTATTATCCTAATGGTCAATCCTTCCACATTTAAAGCATTTTGCCTTTTTTAGGATGCTTTGATTTAGTCATAGAAGATTTTTTAGAATAATGTTTCTTGGAAGATTTGATTGATTTTTTAAAATATTTTCTTTTAGAAGAATATTTTCTTTTAGATGAAGATTTATGCAATTTCTTATATTTAGGATATTCAACTTGAGTGTTGTAAGCATATTGCTCACAGAAATCACCAAATTCTCTATTACTGGCTAACTTCTGTTTCTTTAATTGTTTTTGCAATTTAATACCATTGCAAAGTGATAAACCTCCTTGTATAATGGCTGTACTAATTAAACTTCCATAAGTATGGGAGTTATATGGAATAGAAATACCATTATGCATATCTCTTACCTTTTTCTAACCTTTTCGACGAAGAAAGTGAGTAAACCATCAACAAATTTGGCTTTCCAATGTTCAGAACTGGCATCATTGCGTTGAAGGACTTTGGCCAAAAACACATCTTTGTACCATCTAAAATGATTTAGAGTGGGACCTCGAAAATTTTGTAAAAGTTCCCTGGACCTTTCATTATTAACTCCTTGTCCAATAAAGTGATGAATGATAGTGAGGATTAAAGTATACACAACATCTAGCTATTGAGTATCCTGATTATACTCATCTTTAATAATTTTTGTAGCATGCAAAATTTCATGCTGTTATTGGAGAGTGGTGATATTATCCCACCACCCTTTAAGAAGGCCAGTAAATCCACAAATGATAAATTTGGCTACTTCTTGATCATAATTTTAGTTTTGTTTACAGATGGTGCTATACATTAACATTTGATGAATGATTTCTTAAATTTGATAATCGAGCATGCCATCTATGTTCCACTCATAAATAATTTTTCCATGATAAGATTTTTGAGTATAGAAAAAATATTCTTCAAAGAGAATGTCTAAAGGTGTTGGCTTAGGGTAATAATTCCTAGTAGGCCCAGCAAAAGTGGTTTTAGGATTTCCCTTATTAAAATTTACTTTATTTATTTAAAAAGTAGGATTATCTTCAACAAAGTTCTACTCAATTACATTAAACTTCTAAAGATCTATATCTAAATTATCTTCAGAATCAAAATCATGATGAGATAAGACATTAATATGCAGTCCTTGGATTTTTTGAGGTAAAAGGTTAATGAATTCGTCATTCTTTTGCGAGTTTGATAATTTAAACCCAGAAACCTTAATTGGAGGTTTCACAGTAGGTGAATCCTATGGTTTATCTAATGGTTTTTTTCTGATGAAGAAAAGAGAGTAGGTCATCTGTAGTGGTTTCTAATCGACCTAATTGTTTTCCTATAGTCTGGAGGAAACGATTTGTGTAATTATTTTTTTTATAAATAGGATTTAAATCAGAAAGATGAGGTAGATTATCATTAGCTTGAATATCAGGGTGAATTCTAATGTATGCAATAGTTTTGTCACACCCCGGATCCCGATGACTCAGATCCCAAGGTGGGATGGCACGGATCACGAGGTATGACCTTCGAGATCTATTGCTAGACCGCGGATCGTATATCATAACCACTAAAATTAATA
>JAUPMG010079156.1:0-12906 GCA_031762675.1 Pachysandra terminalis | reverse complement strand
TATAATACTATGTTTTATATACACTATAGTTCGGGTTTCGGTTTGGTTTGGTTTAACCGAGGCTTCAACCTAAAATTAAACCGATCTAATTCGGTTTTATATATAATTTCAAAACCAAAACCAAACCAAATCTAGAAACCCAACCAAAACCAAACTGAGGTCGGCTTGGGTCGGTTCGGTTTCGGGTTTAACCAACCCATGTTGCACTCCTAGTTTTATAGAAATTAATTTTGAATTTTTGAATTCAAATAAGGCTTTAATTACAAAACAGATTTTGTATTTAATTTCAAAACTGATTTTGTGTTAAATGAAAAGCAGTTTTATGTCTTTATTCCAAAAACCATGTTGCATTTAATTTGGGTTGTTTTGGTCCAAACGACCATGGCATTTAAGACTAGCCATTTAGACTATATTGTTGGGCCTAAAGAGGCCTTCTCCCCTTCATTTGAGCACACTCAAGCAACAAAAGCTCTCTCCTCCCTCTTCTTTTATTCACGTTTACCGCAGAATTCTGCAACTGCGGAATTTTATTTTCTTTAAGTTCTTGTCAAGTGATGGATACAAAGTTCTCTTTGTTCTTAGCCCGATACAATCGTGTAATCTACCGAAAGAGAAAACCATTAAATCCTGGAAGCCAACCGCTAGACCCAGTACAATGCGAATACGATCCAAAAGGGGGCGAATTTGGTTTCAAGGGACAGTGATATTGTCACGCCTCGGTTCATCACAAACAGATAAATTTTGTATTTATTTTATTCTAATCTTTGCATAGTCTTCTAAACCCATTTTCATCTCTTTCTTCTTCTCATCTTGTCTAAAACCCCTTTTTCCTATAACAAACTCCTCCTCCCTACCCATTAATGCTTCACACATTTGGTGATTTTTCAACTTAGAGAATATCTCTTCTCTCTTTATCTCTTCTTCCCTCTAGAGATCTGATTTTGCTATTGAGATTCTCATACAGAGATCTGGTTTTACTATTAGCATCCATGATAGAAAGTTTACTAAAACCCTTTTTTTTCTACAACAGACTCCTCCCTACCCATTAATTCTTCACATGTTTGGTGATTGTCCTACCTATAGAATATCTCTTCTCTCTTCATCTCTTCTTCCCTTTAGAGATCTGGTTCTGCTATTAGCATCAATGATAGGAAGTTTTCTGATGTATATGAGAGAGATGCACACTTAAAGTGTCTACTAGGGACAAATGGGAGATGTTGGATATCTATTATATGGGTCGATCCAGTTGGCCAATTTCGATGGGTTGGCTCGGATCCCCATACATGGGTTGTCCATATTAGGTAGTCATAGAGGACTGGCTTATGTAGGACTCTTTAGGAGATTGAGTCTTAATAAGAGTTGAGTTGAGTCTCCTATATCTAGGAGATTCCTCATCGTCACACCCCATTCTTCATACGTGAATTCCAAACCCTAGAGAATCTCTCTCTCTCTCTCTCTCTCTCTTCATGAGATCTGGTTGCTTTTGGGTTCCATATAATAGCCCTGGTTGCTTTTGGGTTACATATAATAGCCCGGGTTATTTGAGTATAGATCCTATACTATGTGTGGCTCTAGTAATCACACATATCGACGTAAGACGACATCCAATAGATAGAGATCTTACCATTCTAGATCCAATTTCATGTGCATAAAGGTATGGAATCCAGTTTCTTTAAATCCTTCGATAATAATATAAGTAGAAACATATCTGAAACGTGTGCTTGCTTTTCACTAGTTATTAATAATAGTCCAAAACATATTATGTTTGTGTCATTTAAACTTTGTATTTTTGTTGGGGTTTGTTTCTCATGTAGAGGTATTATGTGATAAAACAAAAAAGGCGACTATATGGATAATCCACAAGTACAATCCTTTCACTTGGAAGTCATATTTTCATCTATATTTAATTTTTATCATTTGTACGAATATTAGTTAACTTTATAATAATTTTTTAAGTATCTTTAATAGAAATATATTAGTTAAATATTTTTACTTTATAGGGATGTTGCGGTTACGTTTAGCCTGGCTTGTGCTTATGGATAAGCACTCATTGGATAAGTTGCTCAATGGGAGCACTTATCCGCAGCAACAATAAATTGCTTATTTGAAAAAAATAGCGTTTGGCAAATACATTTATTTAAGTGCTTATAAAAGTTTAGGAGTAAAATAGGTATTATAAAAATAATATTAAAGTTTAAAAATAACATTTACTTAAGTACTTATAAAAGTTTTGGGGTAATATAGATATTTTAAAAATATTACTAAAATTGTGAAATAGCTTAACACATAAGAGCTTGGGAGAAGCTGTTCTCAGTAGCTTCTCCTTATAGGTAGTCTTTCTCTAGTGCTTATGGGTAAGCACTTACCCATAAGCGCTACCAAACACATATTTAATTTTAAAAAGTGCTTATATAAGCTGTAATACAATAAGTACTCATAAGTGTTTGCGATTGAAGCGAAAGTTGGCAGATAGAACAATTGGGGCATAGTGTTTGTTTGAGTGTATAAGGCCACTTAGGTTGCGTTTGGTCAGGCTTGTGCTTTTGGATAAGCACTAATTGGAT
Source organism: Pachysandra terminalis (assembly GCA_031762675.1). Classification (NCBI taxonomy): domain Eukaryota; kingdom Viridiplantae; phylum Streptophyta; class Magnoliopsida; order Buxales; family Buxaceae; genus Pachysandra; species Pachysandra terminalis. Next base: position 10,342 of record JAUPMG010079156.1, on the reverse strand, counting down.
AAGTGACTCAATGAGAGCACTTATTCATAGCAACAATAAATCGCTTGCTTGAAGACAATAGCGTAATTGGTAAATATATTTATTTAAGAGCTTATGAAAGTTTAGGGGTACAATATGTATTATAAAAATATTATTAAAGTTAAGAAATGACATTTATTTTAGTGCTTATGATAGTTTAGAGGTAAAATAGGTATTATGAAAATATTACTAAAGTTTAAAAATAGCTTCCCGCATAAGTGATATAAGAGAAACTGTTCTCAACATCTTCTCCTTATGAATAGCCTTCCGCTATTGCTTATGGGTAAGAACTTACCCATTTGGTGTTACGAAACACACTTTTAATTTTAAAAAGTGCTTTAATTAGCTATAAACTGAAATAAGCACTTATATAAGCTAGGCTAAATGCAGCCTTAGATCATGATAATAAGACTTAAATGCCGAATAACTTCGCAGGTAACGCTTTTTAGGACTTTAAGGCTGCGTTGGCCCGGCTTCTATAAGTACTTATTGCAGCTTGTAGCTTATACAAGCACTTTTTTAAAATTAAATATGTGTTTGGTAGCGCTTATGGGTAAGTGCTCACCCATAAGCAATAGAGGAAGGATACCTATAAGGAGAGCAATTTCTCCCAAGCTCTTATGCTTTAAGCTATTTCACAACTTTACTAATATTTTTTAAATACTCATTTTACCCCTAAACTTTCATAAGCACTTAAATAAATGTTATTTCTACTTTAATAATATTTTTATAATACCTATTTTACCCCTAAACTTTCATAAGAACTTAAATAAACGTATTTACCAAACGCTATTTTCTTCAAATAATTTGGCAGTTTGTTGTTGCTATGGATAAGTGTTCCCATTGAGCAACTTATCCAATGAGTGCTTATCCATAAGCACAAGCCGGACCAAATGCAGCCTAAGTCACCTGCAGCATTTTCTTATAGTATTTTCTACAACAAAATCTGTAATTGGTTCTTATAATTTTGTTGTATATTTAAAAAAAATTGTGATTTTTTTTGTGAACCTAAAATTAAAAATATATATATATATACATTGCGGACAATTTAATAATTCTAGTAGTAACTTAAGCTGGGATTTCCTTTTGGAGCTCGAATTTTTTCTTCTTCTTCTTCTTTGGGTAAGAGTACTCCGATTATAATATTATGTGAAAAGAGAAAGGGATAAATGAAAGTGAATGGAGGGCAATTCATTTATTTTATGTTTTTTGGTCTTAACCACGTGGTGTCCCCACACCCACTTAGGTGTGGGACTAATCCACATTCGGGGCGGGAGCATTAAAGGTAAACCCCTTGCCAGTAGTGCTTCTAGTGAGATTTGAACTCCGACTTACCTGCGGAGACGCCCACTACAACCCAGCTTGCTACAACTGAACCACACATCGTTGGTTAGAGGACAATTTAAGAATCCTTTCTATCACTCTCACTAAAACAAACATAGAACAAGTGGGACTGTGTAGGATGCAAAAAAGAAAACAAGTTGGAGTGGCTTATTAAAGCTTGTTATTGGATTTCCACCACACAAACAAAACAAGTTGGAGTAGCTATTGGAGCTTCTTGTTGGATCTCCACCCCACAAACCTTATAACCCTCTCTCTCTCTCTCTCTCTCTCTCTCTCTCTCTCTCTCTACATATATATATAGATATATATATATTTCCACACACTGTTAATAATTTAAAAAGGTGAGTGTGGTTACACATCAGATACACGTAACGATTGTATAATATCGGGTCAACTACAGCTTTATGATTGCTTATAATTTGAAGCTTAACGGTTATTATTGTTGTGAAAACGATGTTCTGTCAAACTGTAGATTGGAAATCCTTGTTAAGTAATGCAATACTGACACAACATTTTTCCAACTGTAGATCCTACCACTGTCATTTTGTATTTTAAAGGGTAAAATCGTTTTATTAACAATTATTTTGGCTAAAAAGAGTGTCTCTGTCATTAAGTCAAAACTCAAGAAATGTCATTGCCATTTCAAAAAATACAAAGAGTCTATATGCAACTGTCACATAACTAAGGGGGTATAAATGCAATATACCCTAATTTTAGCCTCTTATTCCTTTTTTTTATTTTGTTTTTTTTGTTTTTGGTAAGTCCGTGTGCATGATCACTTGACATAATTTTAGCCTTTCTATATTTTGAGATTCTTCCTTTTTTCTTTATCTTGTCTTTGGAATCTTGAATTTTGACAAAAATGAAAAAATATTATTAGAGAAATCACTCTCTCTCAACCTTTAGGAGTGAAAATCAGTTGTGGTATCCGGTGTTGTCCACGCTGTGGGGTGGTCCTCTGATTGGTTTCACCCCACAGCGTGGACAACACCGTAAACGACAACTGATTTTCTTCCGCTATTTAGTCACTTTTGATAAAATAAAAATAAAATTAATTAAGTTTCATAGATGAATTCTTTTTTACCATATTGTTGGGAGATGATGGCCAATTATCAGCTACAACATTTTTGACATAGCCAAAAAAATGTGTGGCGCCCTAATATTCACTATCAGTATAAGCCATTCAAATCTTGCACATCAAGCCTATCTTAATCGATACACAAGTTACCATACAGTGGCCAACTTGCACGCTTTAAGTCATTCTCGACTGGCTGAGATATTGCCAACGTTAATTAAAAAAATATTCTTTTTTTTTTTTTTTTTTAAATCATGTTGGGTTTGTGTGACATTAGACTTATGTGGCCTTTGTTTATTACTAGTTCAATTCGACAAATTTTGAAAAAGTTTCAAATTCGTGGTGTCATTGCTTGATTGGTTAAAAAGTGTGAGTTTTACACCAAATAGAAGTGAAATGTTTTGGACCTTATAGTCATGTAGCTTACAGTGCTACGAATCTTCTATAGCGGAATGGTTGCAATTATTCTTACGGTGTCATTTAGAGGACACTATGTAAATAGAGCAGCCCATTAAAAAGGGTGACTTATATTTTTAAAAACTTAAGAGACCTATGAACCTGAAACTTGCTTTTACTTTTAACAGACTTCTATTTTAACTAGTGATGGCAATATATACTTGTGCCCTTTAATTCGCGCTGTAAATATAGCTATAACCATCCCACTGAAGAGAATTTCCAGCCAGCTTACCGGTCATTTTTTGGATACGTGTCAACACTATAGCTCATGTCTCATTACCCATATTTTTATTTCCTTTGTCTTTATTTTATGCGATTCAACACCCATTTTGAACGATCCATAACCTCGAGTCTACACACTTCATCACTGAAGTTTAATGAAATTCAATAAAGAAAGACAAGGTAGAGAGATTTTTTGTTACTTTTGAGTCATAGGGCTGTCAACGAGCCGTGCTTGCTTGGCTCGGGCTCAAGCTCGGCTTGTTTGAGCCCAGCTTGAGTTCTAAAATTAAGCTCACAAATCGAGCTTGAGCCCGAAAAAAAAGCACATTATTTTAACGAGCTTGAGCCGAGCATAGGTAGGTTCGGCTAGGTTAAAGCTCGGCTCGATTTGTTTATGTGATTATACGTTCATATTCTTATATCTTATTTTGTGTATTAATATTAAACACACATGTTAACATATTATATTACGTATAATAACAATTATCAACTATAATGTTAATACATTTATATTAATCTAAGCATTTTTACAACGTCGACTATTTAGAAATCGAGCTTTTTTGCAAGCCGAGTTGGGCAAAGCTCGGCTCAAAGCCTAAAAACTTTTAATGAACCTGATCCAACCCTGAGCTTTGCTGGAGATTTACAAGCCTGAGCTGAGTCGGCTCAGCTCGGCTCATTTACAGCCATAGAGAGAGACCCATTTGTTGATTACTTTTGATCCACTAGCTTTATATCATTCTCAAGGTCTATGATCTTCAATAAAGAAAGACAAGGTAAGCCTTGAGAATATATATATATATATATATATATAGAGAGAGAGAGAGAGAGAGAGAGAGAGAGAGAGAGAGAGAGAGAGAGAGAGAGAGAGAGATAGATTATCTTTATATCCTTTTACCAAAAAAGAGGAGAGGGAGATAGAAGGAGAGATGGTCATTTGTTGGAATATACCAAAATACTTGGGCAATGGAAAAGGTAAGAACCACTATAGACGGCTGTCCTTATTGATGCTTCCAAAGTGGAAATCCATGTCTCTGTATGACGATGACGAATCTCAGTTTGGCTATATGAATGGACTAAGCCAAAACCCTAATTATTCTCTCCAATCTCCTTGGTTTGTACCCCCCACTGTATTTGTGGAGAGCCCTGTTGTCCGGTCTACTTAATATCTATTCAAATACACCTTTTTGTATTGCTTGTGCCTAATGGAAGTTGACATAATGACACTAACCATCAACCAACAACTTTTATTATTAAAAATAAAATAAAATAAAGGGAACCTAAAACAAAAAATAATAATAAAAGGAACATTTTATTATTAGAGATGTTTGGTTGTAGAGATAATTTTGTATTGGTTAAACTACGTTTTGGATTAGGCTTCCTGATTGGCTTGAACAGATGATTATCATTTTTTAGATATAGGAAACTTTTAACATTATGATGTAAAACGAGTAACAGATGATTACATGGAGTTGCAACACAAAAAGACGGGCCAGAATTCAAAACGCACCCCCTAACTTCAAACGGTCGTAGCTTTGTATTTTGTAATTCGAATTTACTATTATAATATGTCCAAGGATTCGTCTCAACAAGCTTCCAAGGTCAAAACGCGTCAAAATACGCACCATAACTTTAAACGGCGATAACTTTACACTTGCAACTCAAATTCGCTATTATAATATGTCCAAAGATTCATCTCGACAAGCCTCAAGTGTAAGTGAAAAACTAAAGTTATTTACTGTTTTATAAACCCAAGAATATACCGTTTCAAACCTCCAAATACAATTTTTTCTAAAAACTTCCTATTTTTAATAAGTTTTGATTTAACTTATTTTAGGTTCCATTTTAGTCCTAATTTATTTTGGAAAGTAGTTATTAGTTGTTTTAAGGTATTATAGAAATTTTAGTCAGATTTGAATTTTTTATTATTTTTAACATTTTTTTTCTATTTTAGAAAATTTAGGATTATTAAGAGTCTTAATATATAAATGTTATGTTAGGGATGTAAAAGGGGATCTCTTTTTTTTTTTTTTTCAGAAACTAGTAGAGAATTAGTTTCTTTTCTTCTTTCCTGTGAATTCAAGGTTCTTTAGGCTCCATTTGAATTCCAAGATATGCGAGAAACTGTGTGAGAAAATAATATGTATGAAATCAATGTGAAAAAAGTGAAAATAACTTTCCTGAAGCTGTTTGAATGTTGCAAGAAAATTGCATGATTAGTAATGAAAATCATGTAATTGTATGTTTGGTTAGCAAGAAAGTCATAAGAATCCTAGACATAATTTCTAATTCTGCCCTTATATCATAAGCCATATTTATGTTATGTTAAAACTAACTTCAGCTTGGTTTGGGTTGGCTTTCAAGATTTTGAGCTCGATTTTGGTTTCGAAATTGTAAAATCGAATTAGATCGATTTGATTTTGGGTTGAAACGTCGGTTAAACCGAACCAAATCAAAAACCAATCTCTACTACTCTAGTGTATATAATCTAAACTACACACGTGTGTGTGTGTGTGTATGTGTGTGCGCATCTGGGAGTGGTTATGTATATATTTAAACAAGATCCTAAAAATCAGAACTAGAGACCCTTGTGATGGACTAGACAATATTAAAAGAAATCAGCACAAACCAGATAGACCCAACCCAATAAGATGTGTGTGATATTAACACAAGATCCTTCAAATCAGAAGACCTTGTATCTTAAACTAGAGACCCTTATGCTGAACTAGGCAGTATTAAAATATATCGGCATGCTATCAACTGATACTCAAAAGACCAGATAGAGATAGACCCAATCCAGTAAAGTTCCATATTCAAAATTTAAAACACGGTAATTAATAAAATGGGTGCAGAAACATCACTACCGATTCTGCGCACGTTCCTGAGGAAACTCATTCTTTTGGGTTCATTAACATCCAGTAAAGTTCCATGCTCAAAAGACCAGATAGATACAAACTGAGCTCTTTTCTTCAGAGTTCAGAGTACCTTCTATGTTTGGTGTAACCTCAATGAGCAGCAAATCTACTAATAGAATTTATTCGCAAAAGATAAATAATGAATTAAATTCAATATAATACTAATGAAAGACGGTCATATCATAGATTACTGGAGGCACCTTTACATTGTCACTTCAGTTAAGTAAAAAAAAAAAGGGTAAAACTAGCATCCATATGACTTCGATTGACTTACCAATACATAGCAAATAAAAAGCCGTCATCATTTTCTATAATGAGGTATGAACTGCTCTGCTAAGTCATGGATATGGTCATTTTCCCCTTCAAGAAGTCGCACCACCTGGGATTATCAGCCTATTAATGGATTCTAAAAAGAAATGAAAGAACGGAGAGAGAAAAAAAAATACAAATCAAATAAATCAAAAAGTAGGAATACTTGTTTGTCTTTACAACATTCACAAATGAAAGACAATAAGGTGTCTGGGTATTACCGAAACAAACAACTAAGAATGGAACAACAATAGATAAAGAAAACCAAGTCCTGTAGTCAATTTGTTTTCAGAGGGTTATCTCTAGTCAAGTACATATACTATGTTACATGTTTTGCTAATTCTGTGGAGATGCCTCATAATATATGTCACCAAAAAAGAAAAGAAAAAAATAGTGCTAGAATATATAAGTTGACAAAGATAACCAATCCAGAAAATTGCATGCAACAGTCACTAAACCCCAAACAGTAGAGGATTGCTGCTGCAAGGACTAACAATTTTTGCTTACACATTCCAACCCAATAAGTTCACACATCATGTGGTTGTTAAAAGATTTCTAACCATCTGATTGAGAGCTGGATCCCGTAATTTGAACCAAGGACCATTGTCGTATTCTTTTTTTTTTCTTTCTTTTTACTTTTATGGCCCATTCTGGGTGTGTTTAGCATGTTGAATGCCCACCTCCATGTGAGCAGTAAACCATGAAAGAGTTAATAGAGGTATTCACAATTATAAGCCAAATATCTTCTCTCTTATTTTTCCTTTTTTTTCCTTCCTCTATCTCACTTTGTGTTATGAAATTTGTGTCTTTCATTTACACTAGTTCTTTTTCTTCTTATTTATTAATAGCTTGGTATAATAGCCATTCAAAGTTTCAAACAACCTTACTATCTAAGAAGGCATACTCATATCCATGTATTGTGTTTGTTGAAGTTATTTCATTTGTTTATTCTACATATCCTGGTTGCATGGGTATATTTGTCACTTGTTACCATGTATACTAGCAGAAATTAAGGTAAATAAGGAGCCGGTTCATGTGTGAAAGCCCAGAGAAATGATTCTGAAAATTGCAATGAAATGAAACCTATGGCACAGTGACTTTTAGGATATCTTTCTAACTCCCTATTACTTTCACCAGAATGTAGTCGTCGCTAGAGTTGGCAAAAGGCCAGGTTCAGGCAGGTTGTAAATGGGTTCGAGCTTAAATGGATTGAGTCAGGTTCAACCCGTTTACTAACAGGTTGGGAAATCATAGAACCAAACCAACCCGACACTACACGGGTTGAACTTGCCCAACCCGTTTATTTTTTATTTATTTATTTATTTAATCATTTTTTAATTTTAATTTTAAATTACATTAAAATGTAACCTCATTTAATATATTAAATTTTAGTAAATATTATAAAAAAAATTAATAAACGTGATTTCTTTTCAAAAAAAGATAAATTAGGTATTTTTAACTTATGAATAAGTTTTAAAATACCTGTAACTAATAAAATAATTATAAAATATAACTATAAACCTATAAAAGACCACTAAAACGGATACCCGACGGGTCAGCGAGTTGGGTTAGGGTTGACTCATTTTCAGACAGGTTGGTAAAACCTAAACCCAACCCAATTAATAAATTGGTCAACCAGAACCCATTTAATCGGATTGGGTTCGGGGGGGATTGGCGGGTCGATTCAGAAATTGCTAGCTCTAGACGCCGCAGTGTACTTTGGAGCTTTCAAACGTGGGGAGAAGGTTTCTTCACATTGACTCAAAAAGTTGAATTCAATATGTTAGAGGACATGCAGGGTATTAGAGTGGTAGAAAGAGGAAGACATTTTTCATCTACAATCACTTTCAGCAAGGAAGAGTCCATTCGGTTTGTGGAACTTTAAAAGAGGTTGTAAAAGAAACAAATTCCCTGATGGCGTTTTGGGTTCCCAGCACAATAAGGAGCAAATATTTCTGATGGAGAAGCATAAGGGCAATGGAGGCAACAATCTTATAATAACAGAACTGAGATGAAAATAGAGGGTGAAGATCTTACACTTTTTGGAGGACAGAAAGGTTAACGGTTGCGCCATATTATTTAACACCCTATATTAGCGTCTGCGAATCCAGACAGAATCCACTAACCAAAAACAAAGTGTCATTGAAGATTTGGTGAGAGCTGGATGTCCAAAGGATGTTGCATTGCAGTGATGGAGGAGCATAAACCAGCAGGTCCAACTGAGCGTGAGTAACAGGTACATGGTCCCAAGAGTTTCACAGAGACTCAGACCCATCAGGAAAGGGGAACGATGTTGCAGGAGCTGTGCAATGTTAAATTCATTGATGGAATGGGTAAAGTTGTAGATACGGAGTAATTAGGCGGGAGATGACAGAATCTGAACTCTTGGCTTATGGGAGATCCGGAGATGAACCTCCAGAGATGAGAAGGTTTTGGAAGGGATTAAGGAGTCGTGGGACATGACGAATAAGTTAGAGGTGTTTGAGCTTTCAAACAAGCTGTTCCTTTTCTCCCTCCCAATGGCACTTGCAGCTCAACATGTTTTGAAGGAGGGCAAAGGCTTATGAGCCATTATTATTTGTATTCAGATGTTTGGGGTGGATCAATGGGTTGCATTCATGTGGATTAGGGTGGTTGTGCGTCATGTTCACCTTTAGTGTGAAGGTATTTCAAACAATATGTGAAGCTTGGAAAGGTTATGTGCGAATCGATTAAGACTAAAGCTAAGGACCTCCGATAATGTAGCATATTAGTGAGAGCCAAATCCCAACCTAATGTAATCTAGACCCAACATGGGCTCAAAATTTATGAATGTGTAGTTTGGCACAAGCAAAAAACAAAATCCTTTGGGGCATTAAGGGCAATGGACAAGGATGGTGGTTCTGCTGAGTTGAGGAGTAGCTCTTTTTAAGGGAGGGATGCTCTGTTTCAGACATTTCAGGCAAGCGAGAGGTAGAAGACGATCCATATCGGCGGATTGGGTGTTCCGATCAAAGGCCTAACATCATTGAAAATATAAAAATTTAACTGATTATAAAGTAGAGAATAAGTGGAGAGAGGGATAAGGAGAAGAAAGAGAAAGAGGGAGAAGAAATAGACGATCTCAAGTTCTGATCACACTTTCATTAAATATATTTATAAAGTTGAGGCTGAAGGTGGAACTACAGCAATACCCTTATGACCATAGTGTTTAAACTCGGTATCGGATTGGGGATCGTCCCAGTCCGATAACGAGTTGGATCGGCGATACCGAGTTGGATCGGCGAATCCAAACATAAGCTCGAAATAAAAAATAAAAAAAATCAGAAAAAAATAAAAAATCATATTAAAGATTGTACGAGATCTATAGATTAAATCAATAAACAATAAAAGATAAACATAAAAAAAAACACAAGAAAAGAAGGAGAAGGAGAAGAAGGAGAAGAAGAAAAAGAAGTCTCGAATTTGTAAACCTCCGATGATCCAGTCCATAAGCACTTTCTCCCCTCCGCTCCCGTCGGAGTTCTTTGCCACCGTCGAAGCAAAAACTCTTCCGGTAGCCGGAGCAAACGCTATGGTGAAAGATGCCATCTCTCTGTGATTCTCTCTTGAGTCTTGATCTCGACAATCGCAGTCTTTGCGGGGACGGAGGAGACTTCTACAAGCGTTTGGATTGGCCGATCCTAGGGTTTCGACTTGGATATATCTCTCTCTTACCCGTGCGAATCTGCGATCTCTCTCTCTCTCTCTCTCTCTCTCTTGGTCTAGAGACTTCTGCAAGGGTTTTTTTTTTTTTTTGAAAAGGAAGTGAACCAGCGGAGGTTTTTATTTAGATTTGGACCGGACGATCCAAACTAGGTCGTCTGGTCTGACTCGCCAATTCCGTGACAGATCGGTCGGATTGGCCGATCCGTCACAGAATCGGTCCGAGTCATTGATTTTTTTAGTTTCTTATGATCGGTTAAGGATCGTGACTCGTCCCTGACCGATCCCGACTTGGACCAGCCGATCCAGACCGGGATCG
>JAUPMG010079145.1:0-12907 GCA_031762675.1 Pachysandra terminalis | reverse complement strand
TAGGTTACTAGTGAGGTCAAACCTAATTATTTAAGTTAATTAGGTTTCTAATCTTAATTAGTCTAGGGTCTGAGATCTGGTCATTACACTTTGCCCTGAAGTTATGGTGGGACTATTTGTATGGAGAGGATTTTGAGTTGTTTTCAGACCACAAGAGTTTAAAATACATATTCACGTAGAAGGACCTCAACATGCGCCAAAGGAGGTGGATTGAGTTGTTGAACGATTACACTTCGACGCTCAACTATCATCCTACGAATGCGAACATTGTTGCAGACGCTTTAAGCCGTAGACCTCGAGGAGTTCTAGCTCAATTGATGCACCAGGAGTGGAGCCTGCATCGTACCTTAGCAGATCTAAGAGTTCGACCAGTGGATCAGCTCAGAGGAGATATTCTGTTCAGTATGGTTGCCAAACCTTTGTTGGAGCTTCATATTGCGGCTAGTCAGGGATCAGATCAGGAGTTACAGTTGTTGGCAGCAGATGACGGAAAATCGGAGTGGACTGTACACGCAGACGGGTTGATCAGATATCAGGGTAGACTATGTGTGCCAGATGACCAGCAGGTCGGGAGATAGATTCTGGTGGATACAGATAGTTCGCGGTACTCAGTACACCCAGGGAGCACGAAGATGTACCGTGAACTGATGACGACTTTCAGGTGGCCAGGTATGAAGAAGGAGATAGCACAATTTGTAGCGAGATGCCTCACTCGCCAGCAGGTAAAGGTCGAGCACCAGAGATCAGCTGGACTATTGCAGCCTATGCCTATATCTGAGTGGAAGTGGGAGCACATCACTACGGACTTCGTAGTGGGTCTGCCGAAGACTCGGGGAACACTGGACTCGATTTGGGTGATAGTTGATAGACTCACAAAGTCTGCCCATTTCTTGCCAGTTAGGACTTCAGCCACAACGGAGGAGATCGCTAGGCTTTATGTTCGAGAGATAGTCCGACTTCATGGTATGCCTGTCAGCATAGTATCGAACCGGAGCTCACTGTTCACGTCGAGGTTCTGGGAGAGTTTGCAGAAGGTCATGGGTACTCAGCTAGATTTCAGTACGGCCTACCATCCCCAGACAGACGGTCAGACTAAGAGGGTGAATCAGGTGCTTGAGGACATGCTACGAGCTTGTGCGTTAGATTTCGGTGGTAGTTGGGGAGAACATCTACCTCTGATAGAATTCTCTTACAACAACAGCTATCACTCGAGTATTGGCATGGCTCCTTTTGAGGCGCTGTATGGGTGGCCGTGTCGTTCACCTGTCTGTTGGATAGAGGTTGGAGAGAGCAGTATTCTTGGACCGGAGCTTGTCCAGGAGACTACAAATAAGGTGAAGCTGATCAGAGAGAGATTGAAGATGGCCCAGAGTAGACAGAAGAGCTACACTGATCGGAGGAGGAGGGACCTTGAGTTCACTATTGGTGACACGTGTTTCTCAAGGTGTCTCCGATGAAGGGAGTGATGCGATTCGGCCACAAGGGGAAGCTTGCACCGAGGTATATCAGACCTTTCTAGATACTCGAGCGTATAGGACGTGTGGCATATAGGGTGGCTACACCTACGCAGCTCTCTGTTATTCATGATGTGTTCCACGTGTCAATGCTGCGGAAGTATGAGCCCGACCCGTCGCATGTTGTTGATTGGAGTCAGTTGCAGCTATGTGAGGACGTGTCCTACGTGGAGCAGCCGATGCGAGTGTTGGATAAGAAGGAACAAGTCTTGAGGACCAAGACTATTCCTTTGGTGAAGATTCAGTGGAGTTATCACGATGACTCTGAAGCTTCGTGGGAGCTGGAGTCTGAGATTCAGGAACGATATCCACATTTGTTCTCGAACTGAGGAGCATAATTTCGTGGACGAAATTCTTTTAAGGAAGGTAGGTTGTAGTGACCTAAACTCTTTAAATTAATTTTATCCTTTTATTTAATTAATTTATGGATTTATTGTTATAGAGTTGCATGTTTATATTAGCATAGGGGTGATATTGTAGTTTGATTTTAATGTTTGGGGCTTTAGTGTTATTATATAGGATTTGGGGCATAATGCAAAATTATTTTGAACTGCTTGGAACGAGTCCAACGCACGAACAGTGTGTTGAACTCGTCTCTGCTTCGTGGCTTGATCTTGCGAGAGAGGGAGTGATAGTAAGGAGAGAATCCTATATCCTTCTCCCATGCAATTGTGTAGCACAACGATCAATTGCAACTGTATTGAGAGATTGAGAAAATTTAGTTCTTGAGAAAGAAAAGGATGTCTGAGATATTGTATTGGGGGAATTGCAGAAGAAGAAGGAAGAAGGAGAGGGAATCGAAGCTAGAAGATTGTATTTCCATTCTCTGTTATCCAATTTCGAATCCAAGTAAGTACATTTGCTGTTTTTACGTGTTCTTAGAATGTTGTTTTTAGAGGAATTGGCTGAAAATATTATATATTTGAAATCATGTGTTATAGATCACTGAAAAATATGAATAAGTTTGATTTCTATTTCTAGATGTTAAGTGGTGATTGTAAAGATGATTTGAATTGTTTTCGAAGAATTTAGAATGTATGATTTTGGTTTGTGATTCTGGTTTCCTCAGAAAACTGCATAACAAGTTTTTTGGGATGTGTGCGATCGATCACGAATGCGATCGCTCACAAATGCGTTCTATCACAGAGAGATGCGATCGTTCACAGATTTTCAGACAGACATGATTCAGTTGTTTTGAGCTATTGGTCGAGTTTGTGATGGTTCCTTGTGACCTAGTGAGGTCTAGTATGGGTTGTGTTCCTACTGTGATGGCTGTGTGCCTATTGTGATACTCCCATCTCACGATAACCAACCTACAACCTAGATATGAGAATAGAAAGTATGATAGTTGATTGGACTCGGTTTAGGTAGTGTGGAAGGTTGTGGAGTCACATGATAGTGATGACCTATTGAGATCTATAGAATGCTGATAGTGAGTCATGTACTGTGATCCCAACTCTTACCAATTAGCCTATAACTAAGACTTATTGGGTTGGGGTTATGACTCCAATGCCTTTTGATATGAATATAGGTGGTTAGATCTGATTTGTTTTATCGAGGGTAGGACGTCTGTGATGGGTTCCAAGGAATTATCGACATGTATGGGCTTGTGGATAGTTGTTCTTTGGATTATATCACTAAGGTCCTAATAAATAATAACTTCATTCATATTGTGTTAATTTGGTTGTTAAGTGTGCCCCGTTGGTGGAGAAATAGAGGTTCCTGTGTTGTCACGACCCAAGCCGGAAATCTCATTTGAGATCCCAAATTTGAATACGTAACCTTCACCCCAAACAGAAGCCTAGGAGTTGAAAGCGATCTAGCCAAAAGGGCTAAATGTAAACGGGATATTAAATAAGATATGATTTATGAAATATGAAAATTCTTAAATAATATCCAATGTAATCATTTATCACACACAGCAGAAATCACACTAGTCTAGTATTTTCAAATCAATTCCTACCATTTATTTAGGTAAAAATCCTAAATATGAATCCTAGAGAAATTATCATCTATAGGAAGTTATACTTAAATTTCTTGAATTGGTCTAGTCTCCTGAGGTCATGGTTCAGTTGGTCCTTAATCTTGATGATTGATGAGATTAACCTAATTATTTGGATTAATTAGGCTACTAATCCTAATTAGTTAAGGATTAGGGAATGGATCATTACAACCTGTGGTTGAAAGGACCACGAAATAAGAATAGGGATCTTGCGAGACCCTATACGGTCTACGCTGGACCAAGGGTATTGTATACTCTAAAGTAAAGCGATATGATGGACTTCGTACCATGGGTTAGCGCCCGGAGCGAAAAGGGGACTTCCGGCTGTTCCAGGGACTATTTCCCGAATTATATCGGTTACTTGATGTTATGAGGGACACTTAACTAACCGGGATAACATACGCACTACACATCACCATTTATATTACTTGTGTGAGAATAACATTTAGATCATGTGAATGACAATTATATCATAAACATCTCATAATTGAATCTTGCATATCTTATTGTATTTACATTGACATTTATGCGTTTATCTCGAAGTGTTCTGGATTGAGTGATATGACGAAGGTAAGACGGTTATGTTACTTACAAGGCATTCCATGCTGATGTATCATTTTACATTGCAGGTCGACATTGAGAGGACAGGATGCTGTAGTTCTTTTATTTTTCATGTTGTAATAACGTAGTTGGAACCATGTTCTTTTGATTATTATTGTAAGGCTTTTCTGAAGCCATTTTTCAGTTAGTTGATTTGTCGTTTGTATAGCTTCCGCGTACTTTGAGTATTTGAAATAAATTGAATTGCTTTTGGTTATGATATGACGATCCGCGGTCCAGAAATGGATCCCGAAGGTTACACCTTGTGATCCATGCCATCCCACATAGGGATCTGAGACACCAAGATCAAGGGCGTGACAGCTATGTGTACCCTCGCACGGGCAACACTAGTGAACTTACTCCCTTTATGGTGCAATTGCTTTATATGGAGGTGACGGGTCAGCGTTTCTGCCTTCCATCGATTAGCCACATCATCAAGTACTACCGACTCACACAGAAGGGTGACTTACCCTTTCCATGCCAAATGTGCGCTGCGGCCAAGGAGTGGGGTATCAAGCCGCCCGACAAGGTCTTGCTTGAGAGGTCCTTCACCAACCTCTCCTTGATGAAACTCCCTCGGTATGCACACGAGCTTCCACAGCAACAGCAACAACCACAGGAGCAGCCACAGCAACAGGAGCAGCAGCCTCATGAGACCGAGCATAAGCCGCCACAGGAGCAAGCAGATCAGTTGCATCAAGCATCCACCTCCGCCGCACCAGGACCAGACTCTGTCCCCAGACGCGGACAATCGATTGAGGCGAGACTTGCTGCCATGGAGAGGGAAAATTATCGAGCACACTCGAAGAAGAGAGCTATGGTTCCAGATGAGCACCGTCGGACTCAGAGGCAGATGTCCAGAATGCAGAGGAGTGTGGATGCCACTCTTCATTTCCTTCAGGAGACTTTTGGCTGCGGACGAGTTTCTGATGCAGCACCTTAGCGAGCATGCCTCCAACACCACCTCCAGCGGACCGGCAATAGCTGTGCCCCTGCTTTGTTTTATTTTTGTGTAGCACCTCCACTCCCTGTTAATCATGCCTTTTGAATAGACTAGACCATTGTTCTTAGTATTTAATTTTGAGTTGGGCAACGGTTGGCCCTTGTCTTGTAAGGCACTGGTGATTCGTCTTTCTATGAATGCCTGAGTTTTGCATTAGTGATATGGTTTTCCTGCCATATGCGTCCATATAGATCCTAACTTTAACCTTAGAACTCCTTAGAGAAATTTTGGGGACGAAATTCTTTTAAGGTAGGCTGTAATGACCTGAAATTTTAACCACAATTAATTTGGATTAGTGAGGGAGTTTAATTTAAAATAATTAAATTAGGTTCATAAATAAACAAGGTTAGTGCTTATTATGATCCCTGACCTTAATGAATTAGGTAAATAAAAAAAAATTAATTTAGGTAGCCAATCAAAATGGCCAGCTGAATTATTATAGATTTAATTGAGTTAATAAGTTAATTAATCACACCCTTTGATTTCAGACCCTTCGACAAAAGCCCTCTAACAGAGCCCACATCAGTGACCAGTCGGAAAAATATAGAATCAGAAACCCCGTTTTTCCCTTAGTACTAGCACTATTCACAGCTTGACTATAAATAGGGCACTTAGCTCATAAAAACCTATTTTTCACTTCCTCCCTTCTCCCTCTTGGACTTTGGATCCCATGGATGGGATTTGGTGTCAAGGATGGTCATCCAAGTTCCGGAATGTGTTGCAAATCAACCTCGACCCACTCGGCTACACCCCAAGTTGAGTAACCTCCCTTGAATGTGTTATTTAGCTGTCTTTTAGTATTTTGAGCTTGGAGAAGGATTGTTTGCTTCATACCCACTATCTCCTTGGGATTTAGGCCATTTTTATGGATGACTGTGGAACCCTAAACACTAAACTATCTCGTTTGACCATGTATGTGGAAAAACCCAACCCTAGGTGGAGAGAAAAAGGGGGAAAACCCCAAATCTCTACCATAGACCAAATGAAATTGGATTTCGACCTTAGTCGAACCTTCCTTGGAGTAAAACAAAGCTCCCTGTAAAATTTTAGCCTTAATGGCCCTTTCCCCTGCTTCAACACACTGAAGAGCTAGCCGAATCTCAGATGCCAAATTTGGCTCGCGGAAATGGTCACCGAAGGAATTTAGGCGCACCGAATAGGTCGCCGAAACCCCCTTTAGGCAAGCCTAAGAAGTCATCGAAACAAAAAATGACCAAACCAAATTGACTTCTCGTCTATCGAGACTCTTTTGGAACAAACCCCAAGGTGCCAACTCATTTGGCACACTTTACCTCATTTAGGCGCGCCGAATGGTCGTCGAAACTCTCCACTGGTCCAAATGGAGTGATTCCAATGGGAGAGCGTGTATCTTGACTAGTTACACGTGTCTAGCCTATTTTCGGGTCAGTTGGACCTCACATGTAAAATTCGACCCCCCAACCCGAATTTTAGATTTCTTAGTTTGGCCAAGTAATAGAGGATTTCGGGAAATGAATAAGAATGGCCCCCAAACCCTCCTATTAGTTTCGTACTAACATAACACACGTGTTGAGATACAGTTGGATGTTATAATCCTTTATTTACCTATTAAATTGTGAATTTAGGCATATTGAAATGCCCTTGATAAGTATTATATGGAAATGAAATCAGTTTAGGCACTCAGATGCCTCTCATGCATTTATATGATGAATTAGATCACGTGGATGAATCCAAATGGATAGAGTTGATGAGGAATTGGGGCCGGTGTGCCCAACGTTCCTTATTCATTAAATGTAGAATTGTATTACATTTAATTTCCTGTTAATAGTATTTAGAAAAGTATGTAGGTAGAATTTGATCTGTTATATATATATATATATATATATATATACTCTTATTATGTTAGGTTATATGTTTTTTATTAGGTAGTAAGTTAGATTATATGCTCTATAGTGCTTAGTAAGTTAGGAAATGTACTTTTTCTTTCTTACGTTAGCGAGGGACTATGCCCATGTGATTGATTCTCTGAATATATGCCATTGGAAACTCATCGGATGCATTAAAAAAAGGATTTGAATTGAATGTTGCATATGGACTTCCGGCTATGACAGCCTAATCTAATACCCCTCATGACACCATGGGTTTAGACTGACACTTGGGATGTTGACTTGATAACCATTTAGTCCTACGAGAGGACCCTATGATTAGACCCTAGCTGAGAGCGAACCCACAGAGGGAACCTCTTCAGTCTTGAGTAAAGGTGTTTTCCCAAGGATCCGCACATTGGTGTAAACTTGGAAGCTGGAATGCTATCCCAAGGATCCGCACGTTGGTGTAAGCTTGGGAGTCAGCTAGGCCATATATATATATACCTTCTGTTGGGTTGTGAAGATGTACGAATCCCCGAGGGATATCGCAGGTGGCTGCAAGTCTTGGCTGAATGGCCTGTGATCAAAAATAAGTGGGGCGATTGTGCCTTCTAGGTTGAAAACCCTTAAAACTATGCAGTGCCCATAGAATGATCCTATCCATTAGTCCACCCATACGGGGGATGCATTCAGGTTGCTGGGACATTCTAGGGTGCATTCAGGTTGCTAGGACACCCCGGATAGAGATTGAGATCTCGTGGGATCACACAATACTTCCAGCTTAGACAGCTTAACATTTCTCTTGCATTCCATATCTGTGTTGATATTATTGTCAGAGCCACTTGTATGAAACACTTGACCTAATTCTCATATTTAAAATCTATGCATGTAGTTGTAGGATCATAAACTACTGAGTAATACTCCGTGAGGATGGGTGAGAACTTATTATTATTGTATGCTACAATTGTACACAACTTACACATATTATACTTATTATACAATTGTACACATCTGCACTTTTCTCAAACACTGGAACATGAGTGAATGCCCTTCATCGAAGGTTTACTCATCCGGGCTTCTAGCTTATGGATTTTGTTTAATATTTTAGGTTCCGCAGCTAGTCGCGACACAAGAAGACTCGGTTTGGGTAGCGTACTCTAGTAGAAAACACTTGGTTCAACTTAGAAGTAGATTTTACTTCATTTAAACTTGCTAGATTTAGCATATCTGTAATAGTTACTTATATCTTACTAGAACTGTTTAGTCTTCCGCTTATGTTCGACCATGTTGATCTATCTCTATAGCGATATGGGGTGAAGTTGCAACTAAATCCGGAAATTCTAAATTTTTGGGTTGGTTCGTGACAAAGATGTTATCAAAGCATAAGTTCTTCTAAGACTTAAGTAACTAGTTTAGGACATCACATAGGATTTCAGGTTAGGATCTCATAGGTCAACCTCCAGATAGGTTAAGTGGGGTTAAAGGGAAATAAGTATAGTAGGATGTGACTTGTGAGGAACGTATGATTGTTGATTGTGCACCTTAGCAAGTACTTTGGATGAACGATCAGGGATAACTAGTCTACTATTCCTGAGGATTCTGAACCAGCGGCTACTAAGGTGAAGTCTCTGCTAAGTGTTGGATTCCCATTTCCACTAGGATTTAATGATCTAAGGCTTATGATTGTCTTATGATTTAACTTAAAATTACTTAGAACACCAATGCTGATGAGTTGTCAAATTTTAGGCCAATGTGGTTGCAAATGCATTAGGCTGAAGAATTTGACAATTTACAGAAATTGGACTTTTATATTTAAATACAAAACTTAATAATTATAAATTAATTATATTTCACTAACTACCTCTATATTATTATTATTTTCGCAATTAATATTTATTTGGTCTGAGTCTGGTCAGCTACTATTCATATTTGACCCGGACCAGAAACCACACCCAATTTAATTACCCTAAGGTTTTAATGTTTGGAGTGATTTGATGTGATGAAATAGCTTCTAAAATTATGTTAAAAGTGTGTGTTTTAAAATTTCTCAAATTGGACACCGGTTAGCTTCGGCGACCTATTCAACGTACATTTAGGCTCGCCGAACGTCGGGCTGAAGCCCTAGCCGAGGTTCATTTAAGGTCTTTTGGCATATTTTCTTCATTTTCCTTCTCATCTCTTCCTAACTTTCTCCTCCAAGCAATTTCACTCCATTCCGTAGCCAATCAAAGCATCCAAGTCCTCCTCAAACCAAGGTAATCCATTCCCTCTTTTTTCCTTTTCCTTATTGATTAAAGTTTTCACATATCATAAAACCCTAGGTTTCTCTTTTTTCTCTAAACCCTAAAACCAAGATGCCTAGAGCTCAAAAGGGTAACAAAACTTCCAAGAAGTCCAAATCTACTAGAGGATCCACCACTAGGAGAGAACCCTTACCCGACCCCTATGAGGTGGAGGATGTAGAGTCTCCATCTGAATCTGAACCCGAACCCGAACCTCAGGCGAATGTCTCGGAGTTCGCCTATATGAATTTACTCATAGAGAGATCCACTGTGGCCCTACACGTAGAGTCATACGGTGTCCTCGCCATCCTTCGTGCCAAAGGATGCGAACATATCCTGACTTGGGGTGGTCAGGCATACGAGACCCTTGCCCGGGACATGTACAGATACATCTCTGTACCAAACCTCTGACCTTCTCCATTACCTTCGTCACGCCCAGGGGAACACGAGTCCTCAACCTCCAACTAGTTTCCTCTCTCATGCACGTTCCTATGAACAACGTTCTTAACACCGTTCCAGACCTTCCTTTCTCTGATCACCTTGAGATGACTACCACTCTGTGTGGCTACAATGCCGTATGGAAAAATAGTAATGCGCTCTCGGCCACCAAACTTCGGCCTGCATATCGTATCTTGCATGACATTTTCCTCTGCTGCGTGTACCCTCGCACCGGCAACACTAGTGAACTTACTCCCTTTATGGTGCAATTTCTTTATATGGTGGTGACGGGTCAGCGTCCCTGCCTTCCATCTTTAGTGATTAGCCACATCAGCAAGTACTTCTGACTCACACGGAAGGGTGACTTACCCTTTCCTTGCCTGCGGCCAAGGAGTGGGGTATCAAACCAAGCCAGCCTGACAAGGTCTTGCTCAAGAGGTCCTTCACCAACCTCTCCTAGATGAAACTCCCTCACACGAGCTTCCACAGCACCAGCAGCAACCACAGGAGCAGCCGCCTCAGGAGACCGAGCATGAGCCGCCACAGGAGCAGGCAGATTAGCCGCATCGAGCATTCACCTCTGCTGCACCAAGGCCAGACTATGTCCCCAGACGCGAACAACCGATTGAGGCGAGACTTCTTGCCCTAGAGAGGGGGAATTATCGAGCACACTTGAGGATGAGGGCTGTGGTTGCAGATGAGCACCGTCAGACTCGGAGGGATATGTCCAGACAGTAGAGGAGTGTGGATGCCACTATTTGTTTCCTTCAGGAGACTGTTGGCTGAGGACGAGTTTCTGATGCAGCGCCCCTAGCGAGCATGCCTCCACCACCACCTCCAGCGGACCGGCAATAGCTATGCCCCTGCTTTGTTTTATTGTTGTGTAGAACCTCCACTCCCTGTTGATCATGCCTTTTTGATAGACAAGACCTTTATTCTTAATATTTAATTTTGAGTTGGGCAACGGTTGGCCCTTGTCTTGTAAGGAACTGGTGATTCCTCTTTCTATGAATGCTTTAGTTTTGCATTAGTGATATGGTTTTCCTGCCATATACATCCATATAGATCCTTACTTTAACCTTAGAACTCCATAGAGAAATTTTGGGGATGAAATTCTTTTAAGGGGGTTGGGCTGTAATGACCTGAAACTTTAACCTCAATTAATTAGGATTAGTGATGGATTTTAATTTAAAATAATGAAATTAGATTCATAAGTAAACAAGGTTAGTGCCTATTAAGATCCCTGACCTCAAAGAATTAGCTGATTTAAAAAATTAAATTAATTTAGGTAGCGAATCAAAATGGCCAGCTGAATTATGATAGATTTAATTGAGTTAATAAGTTAATTAATCACACCCATTGATTTCAGACCCTTCGACAAAAGCCCTCTAACAGAGCCCACATCGGTGATCAGTTGAAAAATATAGAATCGAAAAACCCCGTTTTGCCCTTAGTGCTGGCACTATTCAAAGCTTGACTATCTATAGGGTACTTGGCACATAAAAACCTATTTTTCACTTCCTCCCTTCTCCCTCTTGGATTTTGGAGCCCATTGATGGGATTTGGAGCACTAGGATGGTCATCCAAGTTCCGGAATGTGCTGCGAATCAACCTCGACCCACTCGGCTACACCCCAAGTTGAGTAACCTCCCTTGTATGTGTTATTTAGTTGTGTTTTACTATTTTGACCAAGAGAAGTGTTTGCTTCATACCCACCTTCTCCTTGGGATTTAGGCCATTTTTATTGATGTATGTGGAACACTAAACACTAAACTATCTCGTTTGACCATGTATGTGGAAAAACCCAACCTAGGTGGAGAGAAAAAGGGGGGAAACCCCAATTCTCTACAATAAACCAAATGAAATTGGATTTCGACCTTAGTCGAACCTTCCTGGGAGTAAAACCAAGCTCCCAGTAAAATTTCAGCCTCAATGGCCCTTTCCCCAGCTTCGGCGCACTATTTGGCTCACCGAAGAGCTCTCCGAATCTCAGAGGCCAAGTATGGTTCGCGGGAATGGTCGCCGAAGGAAATTAGGCGCACTGAATAGGTCGCCGAAACCTCCTTTAGGCTAGCCTAAGAGGTCGCTGAAACAAAAAGTTACCAAAGCAAATTAACTTCTCTTTTATCGAGACTCTTTTGGACCAAACCCCAAGGTGCCAACTCATTTGGCACACTTTACCTCATTTAGGCGCTCCGAATGGACGCCAAAGACCCCACCGAACCACTCCACTAGTCTAAATGGAGTGATTCCAATGGGAGCGCGTGTATCTTGACTAGTTACACGTGTCTAGCCTATTTCCGGGTCAGTTGGACATCATATGTAAAATCCGACCCACCAACCCTGAAATTTAGATTTCGTAGTTTGGCCAAGCAATAGAGGATTTCGGGGAAATGAGTAAGCATGCCCCCCAAACCCTCATATTAGCTTCGTAGTAGCATAAAACACGTGTTGAGATACAGTTGGATGTTATAACGCTTTATTTACCTATTAAATTTTGAATTTTGGCATATTGAGATGCCCTTGATAAGTATTCTATAGAAATGAAATCAGTTTAGACACTCGGATGCCTCTCATGCATTTATATGATGAATTGGATCACGTTGATGAATCCAAATGGATAGTGTTGATGAGGAATTGGTGCCGGTGTGCCCAACTTTCCTTATTCATTAAATGTAGAATTGTATTACATTTAGTTTCCTATTAATAGTATTTAGAAAAGTATGTAGATAGAATTTGATATGTTATATATATTTATACTCTTAGTATGTTAGGTTATATGCTTTTCATTAGGTAGTAAGTTAGATTATATGCATTATAGTGCTTAGTAAGTTGGGATATGTACTTTATCTTTCTTAGTAAGTTAGCGATGGGATTGTGCCCGTGTGGTTGATTCTCTAAATATCTGCCTATGAAATCTCGTCTGATGCATTAAATAAAGGATTTGAATTGAATGTTGCATATGGACTTCCGGCTGTGACAGCCTAGTCTAATATCCCTCATGACACCATGGGTTTAGACTTACACTTGGGATATTGACTTGATAACCATATTCCTACGAGAAGACCCTATGATCGAACCCAAGCTGAGAGCGAACCCACATAGGGAACCTCATCAGTCTTGAGGAAAGATGTTTGCACAAGGATCTGCACGTTGGTGTAAGTTTGGGTGTCAGCTAGGCCATATATATATATATATATATATATATATATATATATATA
>JAUPMG010079134.1:0-12907 GCA_031762675.1 Pachysandra terminalis | reverse complement strand
GGACGTAGATTCGTGAGTATCAAACCACCTTAAATGAAATTCCGGTTGGAGGTCAACCTAGTAAAAACCTCGTGTAATGGTTGGGGGTACGCCGGTAAAACCACGCACTTGACAGTTACCAGCTGATTGAAAAACCACCCATAGTGAATACTTTGGGACCGGAAAGCAATGCCCTTGGGAGTGGACGTAGGCCATGGGCCAACCCATAATAAATCGTGTGGTTGATTGGTTTGCTTGCATTTTTATTGGTAGAATTGCATGCGTAGCTTTCCATTCAATACATTGGTTGTTAGTTGATTTTTATTGGCATATTAGATAATCAATAACAACATAATCCATAGGTTTTAAAATCATACTCTAATTCCACATAATTTTTTTTAAAACCTATTCACACCCCCCTCTAGGCTATCTCATTGGACGTTCAATTGGTATCATATCCTAGTGCTCTAATATAAGGTTTAACCACCTTGAGTTGATCCTTTGAGATGTCTAAATTTGATGGGCAATCTATCTCTAGACTACCTTTCTTTGATGGGTCAAATTGCGCCCATTTGAAAGCAAAAAATAAGGACATTTTTGTTGTTTATTGACAACACGGTTCTACTTACGATAAGTAGGCCGTGGTTACTCCTACCATTGAAATTGATATGGAAGGCGTTAAGAGACAATAATTCCTTAACTATAGCATGTGGACTGAAACACATAAAAAGATGAGCACAGTTGATGCTAGGGCTCTTAATGCAATCAATGTGCTATTGCTTCTGATGAATTTAGAAGAATCTGTATGTGTTCGGATGCTACACAACTGTGGGACATCCTAGAGATGACCCATGAGGGTACCACTATAGTCAAGAGGTCCAAACTCCAACTTCTCACTTCCAAATTTGAAAATATAAGAATGGAAGAAAGTGAGAACTTCATGGATTTCTATACCAAGATCAATGACATAGTAACATCCATGTAGGGTTTAGGAGAACCTATTCCGAATTCTAAAATCTGTAGGAAGATATTAAGATCGCTTCCAGAACGATTCACTGCTAATGTCATCTCCATTGAGGAGTGTAGGGACATAGACCTCTGAAGGTCGAAGAAGTTGTAGGATCCCTTAAGACCTTGGAATTGCACTTTGAGAACTCTCTCAAGAAGAACTCTGTTGCCTTAACCTCATCTAGCTCCAAGAGGGGAAGGTCACCCTTTTAAAACGCTCATAGGGTCAGCCCTATGATGTGAGACACCCCGAGGGGCAAAAATGTATTTTTTCCCCTCGGGCCCCACCATCGGGTGCTATTTGGGTGGGGCCCGAGAGGCAAATATACATTTTTGCCCCTCGGGGTGTCTCACATCACAGGGCCAACCCTGTCATCATTTTAATAGAGGATCCCGACCCACTCCAAGGACAAAAATAAGCCAAACATAGACCCTGAGAGCATGGATGAAGAGAATTTGGCCATGTTGGCACAAAAATTCTTAAGGCGATTTAGTAGGAGAGAGTGCAAATCAAAAGAGAAAATCTTTTGATAAGAACTTTTCTAAGTCAAATCATAAAGAAAAGTGAAAAGAACCCCAGTGCAATAATTGTAAAGGTCATGGGAACATTGAGCCTAATTGCCCTACCAAAAGTAATATCAAGAGAAGGGCTATGGCTACAACTAAGTGGAATGATCCTTTAGATTTAGAATCTGATGCCTCTGTAGACTCTGATGAAGAATAAAACCATACCATATTTATGGTAAGGACTCCCATCTCACTTCTGGAGGATTCTGTTCAAATAGCTAAACCTATATACGAACCCTCTCCTGGAGATGAGTCTGAACTTGAAGAAGATCTTCATGAAGCATATGATTCACTTTATTTGGAAAGTTGTAGACTTGCTACCAAAGTGAATCACTTGCACTCTGAAAACTCTAAGTTGGTAGATAATCTTAAAACGGTGTCTAAGGATAAACAAGATTTAGTCATCGAAAATCAAAACCTGAATAATGAATTGCAAATGACTGAAGACTGTCTCACTAAGTATTAATCTGAACTTACACAAGTTAAATTTGAAAACAATAAATTGATTAGTGATTTCAACCAACTGAAATTTTCTAGAGAATCGATTGTCAAAAAATTCATGAAAGGAGAAGAGAAACTCGAAAGACTCCTTCGAATGGGCAAACGTCATGGGGACATGATAGGTCTTGGGCTTGATAGCTATACATCTCCTAGACCTAGCACCTTCACAAATTTTGTGAAAGGTGAGTCCTCTCAAGGGAACACAATTAAATCTAAAATTGTGTGTCACTCTGATGGAATTTTGGACGATATGCAATTTAAATGCAAAAAGAAACCAAATGGGGAATCCAAAATTGCTCAAGAGGCTAAAAAAGAGCACAAGAGATAATATCCCTTACCAGTAAGAATTCCTCTCTTAACCACACTGTAAAATTCAAAGGGAATTCTTCTGAAAGGAAAAAAGACATGTTGGAATATCCTCCTCTTAATAAGATTATGGGTGAAATAGTCAAATTACATCAAGCTGTTAAGAACATTGAGGTTAGTCAGAATAGGAAGAAAAGAAGACCCACTAAGAACTCACACAAGATGAATGCCACTAAGAATTTCAAAGATAAAATAGTAAAATCTACTAAATTCTTAACAACAATCGTAGGAGTTCATCTAGCACTCTCAGACATATGTTTAGGTCGGTACGAAAATAGAAATTGAATGGCTTAGTTATCCACATTGCTCTTACAACTGAAAACATGTCTAGATGGTATCTTGATAATGGTTTCTTTAAACATATGATTGGTGATAGATCCCACTTTATTGATCTAAGTGAATTTAATGGTGGATCGGTCATGTTTGGAGATGGGAGTACTGCTAGGATAGTTGGGAAAGGCATCATCAATGTCTCTGACATGCCTAAAATAGAAGGTGTTCTCTGTGTAGATGATTTGAAACTTAACCTTTTCAGCATCTCTCAAATCTATGACAGAGACCATAAGGTGATTTTTGGTAGGGAGTATTGCGAGAACTTTAACCAAAAAGGAAAATTAATTTTGAAAGGTCTTTGAACTTTCAAAAATTGCTATGTAATTGAAGGATCTTCCGTTCCTATTCCTGTGTCTTGTAACTTGTTTTATTCTAGTGACGCCGAGCTTTGGCATCAAAGACTAGGCCACATGAACTACCGAGATCTATCTCGCCTTAGCTCACGAGGTCATCTCAAAGGGTTACCTAAGATTAACCATTAGGCTAAGTCTGCAAGTGGGGGCTGCCAGATTGGTAAACAAATTAGAAGCTCCCAAAAGAAGGTAACTACCCTCGGTACTTCTAGATCCCTTGAACTTACTCATATGGATCTAGTAGGACCTACTAGAATTCAAAGCTAGGGTGGCAAGAAGTATTTCTTGGTAGTGGTAGATGATTACTTCAGTTACACTTGGGTCACTTTGCTTTGAGAAAAATCGGATGCCTATCCAGAATTCATTAAAATAATGAAGCGTATCCAAAACAAGAAAAGGGCTAGTCATTGGCCGCATTAGGAGTGATCATGGGAGAGAATTCGAGAATAATGATTTCACCGCATATTGCGATGAACTTGGGATTCATCACGAATACTCTATCCCTAAAGCCTTCATCAAAATGGTGTTGTTGAGAGGAAGAATCGTGGCATGTAAAGAAATGGCCACAATCATGCTTCATAGTAAACACTTAGCTAGAGACTTGTGGACCGAAGCAATTAGTACCACTTGTTATATCATTAATCAAGTATATCTTAGAGCTTACAGGAACCAAACAGCCTATGAGTTGTATAATGAGAGAAAGCCAAATGTGAGCTACTTCAAGGCCTTTGAAAGCACTTGTTACATCCCAAAAGACTAGGAGCATTTGGTTAAATTTGACTCGAAGAGCGATGAAGGAATCTTCCTTGTCTATTCCACCAATAGCCGCGCTTATAGAGTCTTGAATTTGAGAACTAACACCATTCAAGAGTCCATCAAAGTGGTTGTTGATAACAAGCATAATGACCCTAGTTCTCTATCCATTAATGAAGAAGAAGATGTAACCCCTATAGTTAGACCTTTAGAACCATCCTCATCTTCATCCAATAATGATTTCCAGGACTACGCCCAAGGTCTTTATTCTTGGGATCATGGATCGGACAGGTCCGGGCTGATCCCGATACGGATTGGCGATTCAGTTTAGGATCGGCCGATCCGGATCCAATCCAAAAGTTGGATCGTCCTTTAAAAAATAATAACAAATTTTGGATCGGCCGGACCGGTCGACGGAGCGGCGATACCGATCGGGATCGGTTGGTATCGGCCGATACCTATTGGATTGTTAATTTTATAAATAAAATAAATAAATAAATAAATAAAAAACTTTGGATCGGATCAATCCAGTCACTAGACCGGTCCGGATTGGTATCGGTTGGACCGGTTCAATCCAAAGCCACTTGATACAATAGTTGTATCATGGCATGGGATCGGACCGGTCCTGGCCGATCCCAATACGGACCGGTCGATATGGATCGGATCAGTCTGATCCTTAAAACACTGACTACACCGTCCTAGTTAAGGTTCACCCTCTTTCTCAAATAATCGAGGATCCCAAAGCTGGTGTAAAGACAAGAAGACTGTTGGAGAACATTATCAGCCACTTCTATTTCATCTCCCAAATTGAGCTTAAGAATATGGATGAAGCTTTTCTTAATAACGATTGGATAAATTCCATGCAAGAAAAGCTGAGTCAATTTACTCGAAATGACGTTTAGACCCTTGTACCTAGACCATCTAAGAAGAATGTCATAGGGACCAAATGGATTTTTAAGAACAAACTTCATGAGAATGGGACTATGATCAGAAACAAAGCAAGGCTGGTCGCACAGAAATATACTCAGATCGAAGACATTGACTTCGATGAGACTTTTGCTCGTGTCTCGCCTTGAGTCTATCAGGCTCTTGATGTCTATTGCTTGCTCATTAAAATTTAAATTATTTAAAATGGATGTAAAAAGTGCTTTCCTAAATGGTCTATTTGATGAGGAAGTGTATGTGGAACAACCTAAAGGATTTTCTGATCCTAAGTTTCCTTGTCATGTATTTAGACTTAAGAAAGCCCTCTATTGTCTTAAGCAAACCCCTCGTGCGCAGTATGAGAGATTAACTGGGTTTTTAGTTAATCATGAGTCACAAGGGGTAGTGTTAATAAAACACTTTTTGTCCAAAAGACTAATAACGGGATCCTGATTTCCCAAATATATGTCAATGACATAGTATTTGGATCCACTTGTGAGGCCCTGACTACCCAGTTTTCCGACCTTATGCAATCTGAATTTGAAATGAGCATGGTTGGTGAACAAAATTTCTTCCTTGGCCTTCAAGTCAAACAAATGAAGGAAGAAATGTTTGTTTCTCAGACCAAGTATGCACGTGATCTGGTTAAACGTTTTGGTATTGAATCTAAGAAACATATGCTTACTCCTATGAGCACAACTCTCTAAAGATGAATCTGGAAAGAATGTTAACACTCATCTCTACAGGGGTATGATAGGCAGTCCATTGTACCTCACTGCCAGTAGATTTGAC
Organism: Pachysandra terminalis; assembly: GCA_031762675.1. NCBI lineage: Eukaryota > Viridiplantae > Streptophyta > Magnoliopsida > Buxales > Buxaceae > Pachysandra > Pachysandra terminalis. The sequence goes on along the minus strand of JAUPMG010079134.1, from coordinate 7,331 downwards.
ATCACATTTAGTGTGGGAGCCTATGCGTGTTACCAGGACGATCTGAAGGCCTCTCACCTATTGGTTGTCAAGTGAATCATTCGCTATGTCGTTGGCACATCTGGCTTTGGTCTATGGTATCCATACGATTACTCCTCCACAATTGCCGGCTATTCTGATGCCAACTGAGCAGGAAACTTGGATGACCGGAAGTCCACAAGTGGTGGTTGCTTCTATGTAGGGAATTGTTTGGTTTCTTGGCATAGTCGGAAACAGAATTCCATATCCTTATCCACTGCTGAAACCGTGTATATTGCTACTGACAGTGGTCGTACTCAGCTTTTGAGGATGGAGAAGATTTTAATGGACTACGGGATCCATCAAGCGATTATGCACTTATTTTGCGATAATACAAGTGCAATCAATATCTCTAAAATTCCCATCCAACACTCTCGGACGAAACACATTGATATTCATCATCATTTCATTCGTGAGCTGGTAGAACAATCAATCATTGTGTTGGATCACAATCCAACCGAGAGATAGCTGGCTAACATTCTGACCAAACCCCTAGACTCCTGCACATTTGCAAACTTAAGGCAGTCTATTGGGGTGTGCTCTCTCTAGTTGGTCGGATGTCATGAAGTCAAGAAGACGGGTCTTGTTGATGCCTTTTTTGGGTAGACTTGCAATGAGCCTTTATAGTAATATCTTTACTTTAGTCTATCCTTGTTTGCATAAATTATATTGGTGATTAATAGTAATATGTTTGTTATAGTCTATGCGTATGATATGGATTGTTGACATGATGTGTGTTTCCTCTTAGAACTTGTATGCATCCCCTTATAAGTATATGTTTTACCATACTAGTTCTACTCATGTGTGCTTGTAGGCCATATAGTAAAATATGTTATCTTGCACAGTATTGAATGCACACACGTCACTTTGCATGTCTTTATCCATATCTTCACACCCATTGGGACTGCGACTTTCTTATTCCTAATGGGTTACTCAAACTGTATGTAAATGCTTGATTGGTAAATTTCTTTTGCATATATGTTTACCTATGCACTTTGCTTTATTTCTTTATTTCTGTGGGAGCACATCCCGAGGTGGTCTAGAGGTTGATGGGTATATAGTAAAATCCTTATCCCATCCTTTACATCTCATCTTATGCACACTATGCCCTTACAAGTATATCTAATTCTGTGTGTGCATAAGTGCATGTTTGTTGCTTTGGTTGTCTTGCTCCTAGTTTGATTTGAGCCTGCCAAGCATGCAAACTCTTCTTGGGATTCCCCACAAATAGAAATATCTCTTTGTCACTTTCTGACAAAAAGGGGGAGAATCAGGTACTCCACCCATAGTACATATTTTCTTGTAGGTATTGGTAAGTTCTTTTGCAGGTACGTCCAAGTATGAGGAAGCGGATCCAAAGTTAAGGGAGAGCACATATTGTCTGTATAGTCATATCTTGTAACAACACGAAAAATGGAAATAGAAAATTATTTTTATTTATAAGGGTACATTAGTAATTTAATAGGATTCTAAAATAAACTATATACTTAAACAGTTATATAATAACTATATACTTACCTTAATCTATATTATTATATGAAGACCTTTTATGATCACACTTCAAAACATAATGTATTGTTTAAGGCTTAATTAATTAAGTATTGGGCATAATTAATTAGCCTTGGGCTTAATTAAAAGGAATTTGGCTTATAAACTTTAATTGGGCTTAAGTGATTAAGTACGGACCTTAATTAATTAATTAGCTTAATAAGCTTAAGTTTTTCTTAAAGCCCAAACCAGCAAATTAGAATTAGAACATAGTAAATTATTTTTTAATTAATACCTTCTAGAAAACTGAAGTTAGAGTTTGATTAGGAGTCCCAAATAGCTTAAGAACGAAGCATACTTTAAATAAGATAATTAAAGACTAGAAAGACTAGGACACTAGTGAGGATAATAAAGATTCTAATTAGGATAGGACTTAGTAATTAAAAGAAGATAAATATTAATTTAAGTACAAGTAGGAACTTAGATCTAAAGGCTACAATTTAAATAAACTATATTAAATGGCTAGGATTAATTAAGACAACTAAGAACTAATCCTAAGCCATTAAGGAATTACAGTAGATAATAATTAATATACCATAATTAGAACACTTTAATCAAGGGTCAGGATTGTGTAAGAACATATTAATCTAATCGAAGGGTAGATATGCAATGCAAAGCTAAATAGGATTAAGATTAGATAAATAATCCAATTAAGACTAGAACACCTAAAATCAATGGTTAGGATTTCGTAGGAACACTTAGATTAATCTAATGGATAGGATTAAAAGGAAGAGACTTTAAATGTAATTAGGAATAAGGTTAGACAAAACCAATGATTAATTCATCTAGAACTAGGACACTTTAATCTAAAGGCTATAATTAAACTAATCTAAATCTAAGGGCTATAAACTAAAACATAATCCAAATTAGATAGAAACTCCTAGACTAAGTAGGAAACTATAGGAAATCCATAAGAACACTAAGGGTGTACGTGTTGACCATATTCCAAGAGAGAGAGAGAGAGATGGAGAAGAAGATTGCTGGAGCTTTAGGAGCTTTGAGCATAACAATTTCAGGATCTTTAGTTGGTGAACAGCATGACCATGGTGATCAAGGTGGGGATCAAGAAGAAGATGAAGACATTAGCTATAACTAGGATATGTTTGCTTATTTTTAGTAAAATATGTAATAGGGTTATTCATTTATATTTATGTAATTAATTATTAGATAGGTTAGTTAATAGGGATTTTATTTAATGCATGAGAATAGGATATTTCTATTTGCTTTCCACTGTAATTTACTAAATTGTTTTGGATGCAATAGACTTAGTTTTATTTGATTACTTTCAATAAAGCTTATTTTAGAAGTTTTATATGATATTCAATGGTTTGGCTCTATATTATTTCCACTCCCGATGTAAATTGGGGTGAGAGTCATATTTTGAACCTAAGGGATCCCACATGAATTTTCTTAAATTTTGGGATGTGACGAAAGTGATATCAAAGCCTAAGTTTTCTGTGAGTTTAAGTTTTTTGTGCCCTAATACCAAAAGTGGTATCAAAGCCTAAGTTTTCCATGTTTTAAATCAGATTTCAAAAATTTTTGATTGCTAATATTTTAAAAGTTTTCAAGGTGTTGATATTTCAACGTTTTCTGTGTGCTGTGTGAAATACTAACAATCTGTGATTTTAGTTCAAGATAAGAATTGGATGTTATCTTGTCTTTCTACAGGTACTTAGTCGATTAGCAATGGTTGGTAGAAGAAGAGGTAGTGTGGATACGAGTGTACCAGCAACAAGTGATGAGGACAATCAAAACCTACAACTTATTGGAATTTTTCAAACAATGGGACAGATAACCGCTATGATACAACAGCAAAAGCACGAGTACAGGTGATGCTTCAACAATCTGAAACACAAAATAACTGTAAGGGGAAAGGAAACCCAAAACCTGTCAAGCTGATGTGTTGAAAGATCGAAAGACACAAGAACAAGGGAATACTCAATGATTTGCCTCAAACCGAAAGTGTTACAACTGTGGGAGGTATGGACATCATCAAAAGGATTGTTCATCCCCAAAGGACCAAAGGAGGCGCTCATCACAAGAATCAATGAACACTCAAAGCCTTGGTAAGAAACGCCCAAGATGTTTCAACTGCAGAAGAAGGGACATCATCAAGGAGCATCTCGGTTACCAAATAAACCACAACAACAAACTCAAGAAGCAAAAGTCTACACCACGGAACAACAACAACACGAAGAAATTGAAGGTACTAATTGAGTTCAACAAGGTTGAATATTACTGGAGCATATTAAGGTTAAGTATCTAAACTTTTCTAAATCAGGGATTATCGAATTTCGATGACGAAATTGTCTTAAGGAGGGTAGACTTTAATAACACCACCAAAATATAGGACTAATCTATAACTAATAAAAGTATAGGAGTTAGGGTGTAATTAAAGAGGGCTTAATTTAAAATTTTAGTAAGTTAGCTATAGGTTTAACTTTCACTGTTTGTGAATTAGTGGATTGCACTATAGAAAACTTAAGTGCTTCACACACAACCATAGCTCTTTAAGTTATAATGTGTGGCCAATCCTGGTAGGTATTAATTAATTCATTAATCAAGGTGCATAAATTTTTATCCAACCATATCCTTATCTTTAACAAAGTAAAATTTAATATTATAATTAATTATATTTTCTAACTGAATTAGTAATTTTATAATACTAAGATGAAACTTTGAGTATAAGACATAGGATAAGATTATTAAATTCTATAAACTAAGGTAGATACAATAGGTCTTATTTATATGAAAATAAAATAGTATTTAAGATTGAAGGTATTATTATATTGATATAATTACTGATCATAGTTAATATAAATCCTAGGAGTATTAAATTTTCTAGATTTGTTTTAACTTCAAGTTCTTATCTAATATTCTTATGTACAAAGTATCAACATACATGGTCACTATTTTAGGAGATTTCCTTATAAGTATTAATATAGAATTTATAAAACTTTTCATAGATGTAATAACTTTTAATAAGTATACCATTCAATTTTTAAAACTTTAAATATGATTTCTCAAATTATATAAATAAATATAGTTTATTACAAACAATGTTTTCCCTAAATCTTTCAATAATACTTGTTGATAAAATATATTTATATTATGATTTTTTAATAAATTAAAATAACATTAGAATAATTGTAAATTATTAATAGATATAAAATTTTATTCAAGAGATTTAAGATTGTTTAATAAATAACATCTATACGTTTTCTAATGACTATATATATATATATATAATTGTATAATGGTTTATTATAAACTTGCTTGTATTAAAGTTTTTATTTTGAGTGTAAGTAAAGCCTGTTAGAAAGAATCATATTTTCATAAAAAGTTGTTGTAATAAATTTTGAAACTATTCTCTTATTATATACAAGTTATTTTATTATGATTTCTATTAGTTTAAAAACAATACAATCTACTTTAATAATAAAATAGGTGTACATGTATTTGAAAAAGTAATTAATTAACAACACCTAAGTATTTTAATTACGAGAACGAAATTCATTTAAGGAGGATAGAGTGTAACAACACGAAAAATTGAAATAGTAAATTATTTTTATTTATAAGGGTACAATAGTAATTTAATAGGATTCTAAAATAAACTATATCCTTAAAACACTTATATGATAACTATATACTTACCTTAATCTATATTATTATATGAAGACCTTGTATGATCACACATCAAACCATAATGTATTGTTTAAGGCTTACTTAATTAAGTATTGGGCATAATTAATTAGTCTTGGGCTAAATTAAAAGGAATTGGGCTTCTAAACTTTAATTGGGCTTAAGTGATTAAATATGGACCTTAATTAATTAATTAGCTTAATGAGCTTGAGTTATTCTTAAGGCCCAAACCAATAAATTAGACTTAAAACATAATAAATTTGTTTTTAATTAATACCTTCTAGAAAACTAAAGTTAGAGTTTGATTAGGAGTCTCAAATAGCTTAAGAACGAAGCATACTTTAAATAAGATAATTAAAGACTAATAAGACTAGGACACTAGTGAGGATAATAAAGATTCTAATTAGGATAGGACTTAATAATTAAAAAAAGATAAATATTAATTTAACTACAAGTAGGAACCTAGATCTAAAAACTACAATTTAACTAAACTATATTAAACGGCTAGGATTAATGAAGAGAACTAAGAACTAATCCTAAGCCAATAAGGAATTAGATTAGATAATAATTAATCTACCATAATTAGAACATTTTAATCAAGGGTCAGGATTGTGTAGGAACATATTAATCTAATCTAAGGGTAGATACGCAATCCTAAGCTAAATAGGATTAAGATTAAATAAGTAATCCAATTAAGAATAGAACACCTAAAATCAATGGTTAGGATTTCGTAGGAACACTTAGATTAATCTAAGGGATAGGGTTAAAAGGAAGAGACTTTAAATCTAATTAGGATTAAAGTTAGGCAAAACCAATGATTAATTCATCTAGAACTATGACACTTTAATCTAAAGGCTATAATTAAACTAATATAAAAGGGCTATAAACTAAAACATAATCCAACTTAGATAACAACTCCTAGACTAAGTAGGAAACTATAGGAAATCTATAAGAATACTAAGGGTGGACGTGTGGATCATATTCCAAGAGAGAGAGAGAGAGAGAGAGAGAGAGAAGAAGAAGAAGAACAACAACAACAACAACAACAACAACAACAACAACAACAACAACAACAACAAGATTGCTAGAGCTTTAGGTGCTTGGAGAAGAAGTTCAGAACTTGAACTAAGGTGAAGATTAAGAAGAATCCAACGAGCAGTAAAGGTAAGTAACTCAATTATTCTTTATTTAAGATTTGAATCTAGGTGAGATGCCATATTCATTGAATATGACATAACACTTAAGTTCTTAATGAAAACATGATAATTAAACTCTAAAATATTGGTATTTGAGCATCATCATCCTAGCAAAGGAAAGTTGATTTATTATTTGATATTTTGATTGGGTTTGGTTCGGAATTTGATTTTAATATGAGTGTTAGAAGGAAGTTTTGATTAAAAATAACTTAAAATATGAAAATCATGTCGTTTGCTGGTTTCTGGGCAAACCGGCAGGCTATCGGTGTGCACCTAGCCTACCAGTGGACCCAGGGGGCATCCGGCGGCCTACCGGTGTACCAGTTAGCCTGCCGGATTCCCATATGTGTTTTGGTGGCACTGTTTAGGCTACCGATGTACCGGTTATCCTACCGGGCCACAGTGTGATCTCAGGTTGTGCTTCTGTTTAGACTGTCGGTGGCCAACCGGTGTACCGGTTAGCCTGCCAGTCAGTCTTATGACGTTGTATGATTGAATGTGACCCACTATTTATATTTCTGGTGGCCAACCGGTGTACCAGTTAGCCTATTGGTCAGTCAATGCCCTGTCTGGTTAGCATGCTGGATAAAACCAATGTGCCAGTTAGGCTGCCGGAACTGTCCTGGCGGCTAACTTGGATCTGTTTGATCGATTTTGTGTGATGGATTGGTTTCTAAATTATGTTGGTATAATTATATGATATTTTTTATGATTTTAATGATTGGATGATTGATTTGACTGATTGATATTTGTATATGTTTTTATCATATGTTAATCATGATTTGATTTGATTTGAATACCATGAAGTATATACCATGATTTATACATTCATATGGATTATTTAGACTTATTGCACTATTGTACACAAATTGAATGCTTAGTTAA
>JAUPMG010079124.1:0-12907 GCA_031762675.1 Pachysandra terminalis | reverse complement strand
CCCTTAAATAATATATTATATACTTAACCCCCTAATTCAATATTTACCCCATTTACTAAATAATTACTATTAAACCCACTCTAACCAAATTAGTTTAAAATAATTCCATCCCTACTAATTAATTAAATAATTTAAATGAAACAAATAATTAATAATAATAATTAATTAGGAAATATTCCTTTAAGGGTCCAGGTCATTACAGCTTCCCTCTAATGGAAGTCATTTTCCTAGTTCAGATATTCCAAGTCCATCTAACAAGTCGAAGACACATGACATTTCATCCCTTTTCAGCTCTTCTAGTCAGCCATTTAACATGTCGAACAGACATGGCGGCATTTCATCCATTTCCAATCCTTCTAGTCATCCATTTTACATGTCATCGAACAATCATAGAGTCATTTCATCCTTTTCCATCTCTTTTGGTCAGCCATCTAAGATGTCGAACAGTGATGGCGGCATTTCATCTCTTCTGGTCAGTCATTTAACATGTCAAACAGTCGTGATGGCATGTCATCATTCTTCATCCCTTCTGATCAGCCATTTAACATGTCGACAAACAGTCATGACAGCATTTCATCCTTCTCCATCCCTTCTAGTCAACCATTTAACTTGTCATTGAACAGTCATGAAGACATTTCATCATTTTCATCTCCTCTGATAAGCCATTTAACATATCATCGAACAGTGATGGCAGCATTTCATCCTTTTCCATCCATTCTGATCAGTCATCTTCTAACATGTCGAACATAATACTTGGCAATATTTCATCGATTTCCATCCTTTCTGGTGAGTCAAACTTCTCCTATAACCTTGATGGTAATAACTATTGGAAATGAAGAAGATGATCAGGAGTTTGAAGCGTTAAATCAATTTGCACCGTCGATCAACAAGCTTCAAGGCATGATCGGCTCGCTTACTTTTAGACTAGTTTCTCGCCCTTCGATTATGATCATGAATGCACTAAGGGGTTAGTGAGAAAATATCTTCAAGATACAATTAGTCTCTGATCAAGATTTGTTGTTATTCTCGGATGTGCACCGTTCTATCACAACAAGACACTCTGCGTATAGGACAGCTGATGCTAATCATCAAACATTCCGAGCTTGAATCGCTTCCTCCAAGCTCATCACGCATGCCCAAACCATCAAATGACTTGAATTGCTTCCCTCTAAAGGAATCCACTTTTCCTCCAAGCTCTTCAAACATGCCCAAAACCACTCTTCCAAGCTCATCAAACATGCCGAGCTTGAATCACTGCCCTCTAAGGGAAGCCACTTTTCCTCCAAGCTCATCAAACATGCCAAGCTTGAATCGCGCCCCTATAACTGAAGCCCCTATTCCCATCTCATCAAACATGCCAAGCTCATCACACTTGAATCGCTTCCCTCTAACTGAAGTCCATTTTCCTAACTCATCAAACATGTCGAGCTCATCACACAAGAATCTCTTCCCTCTAACTGAAACAACTTTTCCAAGCTCATCAAACATGCCTAGATCATCAGACTTGAATCGCTTCTCTCTAATGGAAGCTACTTTTCCAAGCTTATCAAACATGACGAGCTCACCATTGAATGGCTTCCCTCTAATAAAATCAACTTTTCAAACCTCATCAAACGTGCCTACCTCATCAGACTTGAATCGCTTCTCTTTAGTAGAAGCTACTTTTTCAAGCTCATCAAACATGTCGTGCTCATCACTCTTGAATAGCTACTTCCCTCTAATGGAAGTCACATTTCCTAGTTCAGACATGCTGAGTCCATCTAACATGTCGAAGACACATGACACTTCATCCCTTTTCAACTCTTTTGGTCTACCATTTAACATGTCGTCGAACAGACATTGCGGCATTTCATCCATTTCAAACCCTTCTGATCATCCATCTAACATGTCATCGAACAGTCATGGAGTCATTTCATCCTTTTCCATCTCTTTTGGTCATCCATCTAACATGTCGAACAGTAATGGCAGTATTTCATCCCTTTTCATCTCTTATGGTCAGTCATTTAACATGTCAAACAGTCATGGGGGCATTTAATCCTTCTCCATCCCTTCTCGCCAGCATTTAACATATCGTCAAACAGTCATGACGGCATTTCATCCTTCTCGATCTCTTCTAGTCATCCATTTAACATGTCGTTGAACAGTCATGGAGACATTTCATCATTTGTCATCTCTTTTGGTCGGCCATTTAACATGTCGTCGAACAGTGATGGCGGCATTTCATCCTTTTCCATCCCTTCTGATCAGCTATCTTCTAACATGTCGAACATAATACTTGGCAATATTTCATCCATTTCCATCCCTTCTAGTGAGTCAAGCTTCTCCTATAACCTTGATGGTAATGACTATTGGAAATCAAGAAGAGGATCCAGAGTTTGAAGCGTTAAATCAATTTGCATCGTTGATCAACGAGCTTAAAGGCACGATCAGCTCGCTTTCTTTTAGGCAAGTTTCTCCCCCTCTGATTAAGATCACAAATGCACTAAGGGGTTAGTGAAAAAATGTCTTCAGGATATAATGAAGGTTCTGATCAAGATTCGTTGTGATTCTCAGATGTGCACCGTCTGATCACAACATGACACTCTGTGTATAGGGCAGATGATACCAATCATCAAACATACCGAACTTGAATCGCTTCCTCCAAGCCCATCAAGCATGCCGAAACCATCAAATGACTTGAATCACTTCCCTCTAAAGGAAGCCACTTTTCCTCCAAGCACATCAAACATGCCCAAAACCACTCTTCCAAGCTCATCAAATATGGCCAGAACCACTCTTCCAAGCTCATCAAACATGCCGAGCTTGAATCACTTCCCTCTAAGGGAAGCCACTTTTCTTCCAAGCTCATCAAACATGCCAAGCTTGAATCGCGTCCCTGTAACTGAAGCCCCTTTTCCTAGCTCATCAAACATGCCGAGCTCATGACACCTGAATCACTTCCCTCTAACTAAAGCCACTATTCCAAGCTCATCAAACATGCCTAACTCATCAGACTTGAATCGCTTCTCTAATGGCAGCTATTTTTCCAAGCTCATCAAACATGTCGAGCTCATCACCCTTAAATGGCTTCCTTCTAATGGAAGCAACTTTTCAAAGCTCATTAAACATGACTAGCTCATCAGACTTGAATCACTTCTCTTTAGAGGAAGCTACTTTTCCAAGAGCATCAAACATGTCGAGTTCATCACCCTTGAATGGCTTCCCTCTAATGGAAGTCATTTTTCCTAGCTCAGACATGCCGAGTCCATCTAACATGTCGAAGACACATGACATTTCATCCATTTTCATATGTTCTGGTTAGCCATTTAACATGTCATCGAACAGACATGGCGGTATTTCATCCATGTCCAACCCTTCTAGTCATCCATCTAACATGTCATCGAACAGTCATGGAGGCATTTCATCATTTTCCATCTCTTTTGATCAACCATCTAACATGTCGAACAGTGACGTTTCATTCACTTTCATCTTTTCTGGTCAGTCATTTAACATGTCGAACAATCATTGTGTTATTTCATCCTTCTCCATCCCTTCTAGTCAGGCATTTAACACGTTGTCAAACAGTTATGACAGCATTTCATCCTTCTCCATTCCTTCTAGTCACCATTTAACATGTCGTTGAACAGTCATGGAGATATTTCATCTCTTTCCATCTCTTCTGGTCACCCATTTAACTTGTCATCGAACAGTGATGGCGGCATTTCATCCACTTCCTTCCCTTCTGATCAGCCAACTTCTAACATGTCGAACATAATACTTGGCAATATTTCATCCATTTCCATCCATTCTAGTGAGTCAAACTTGTCCTATAACCTTGATGGAAATAACTGGTGGAAATCAAGAAGTTTATCAGCGTTAAATTAATTTGCACTATTGATCAACAAGCTTTAAGGCACGATTGGCTCGCTTTCTTTTAGATAAGTTTCTCCCCCTACATTAAGATCGTAAATGCACTAAGGGGTTAGTGAGAAAAAGTCTTCAGGATACAATGAAGCATCTGATCAAGATTTGTCGTGATTCTCGATTATGCATCGTCCGATCACAACAAGACACTCTGTGTATAGGACTAATGATGCCAATCATCAAACATACCGAGCTTGAATCGCTTCCTCTAAGCTCATCAAGCATGTCGAAACCATCAAATGACTTGAATCGCTTCCCTCTAAAGGAAGCCAGGTTTTCTCCAAAATCATCAAACATGTCGAGCTTGAATCGCTTCTCTCTAGAGGAAGCCACTTTTCTGCCAAGCTCATCAAACATGCTAAGCTTGAATCGTGTCCCTGTAGCTGAGGCCCCTTTTTCCAGCTCATCAAACATGCTGAGCTCATCACACTTGAACTGCTTCCCTCTTACTGAAGACACTTTTCCAAGCTCATCAAACATGCCTAGCTTATCAAACTTGAATCGCTTATCTCTAATGAAAGCTACTTTTCCAAGCTCATCAAACATGCCAAGCTCATCACCCTTGAATAGCTTCCCTCTAATGGAAGCAACATTTCAAAGCTCATTAAACATGCTTGGCTCATCAGACTTGAATCGCTTCTCTCTAGTGGAAGCTACTTTTCCAAGCTCATCAAACATGCCGGGCTCATCACCCTTGAATGGCTTCCCTCTAATGGAAGTCATTTTTCCTAGTTTGGGCCTGCCGAGTCCATTTTACTTATCGAAGACAAATGACATTTCATCCCTTTTCGGTTCTTCTGGTCAGCCATTTAACATGTCGTCGAACAGACGTGTCGGCATTTCATCCATTTCCAACCCTTATGGTCATCAATCTAACATGGCATCGAATAGTCATGGAGGCATTTCATCCTTTTCCATCTCTTATGGTCAGCCATCTAACATGTCAAACAGTGATGGTGGTATTTCATCCCTTTTCATCTCTTTTGGTCAGTCATTTAACATGTCAAACAGTTATGATGGCATTTCATCCTTCTCCATCCCTTCTGGTCAGCCATTTAACATGTCGTCAAACATTCATGACGGCATTTCATCCTTCTCGATCCCTTCTAGTCAGCCATTTAACATGTCGTTGAACAGTCATTGAGACATTTCATCATTTTTCATCTCCTTTGGTCACCCATTTAACACGTCGTCAATCAGTGATGGCAGCATTTCATCATTTTCCATCCCTTCTGATCAGCCATCTTCTAACATGTCGAACATAATACTTGGCAATATTTCCTCCATTTCCATCCTTTCCGGTGAGTCAAACTTGTCATATAACCTTGATGGTAATAACTGTTGGAAATCAATAAGAGGATCAATAGTTTGAAACGTTAAATCAATTTGCACCGCTAATCAACAAGGTTCAAGGCACGATCGGCTTGCTTTCTTTTAGACAAGTTTCTCCCCCTTCGATTAAGATTGCAAACGCACTAAGGGATTAGTGGAAAAATGTCTTCAGGATACAATAAAGCCTCTGATCAAGATTCGTTGTGATTCTTGGATGTACACGGTTCGATCATAACATGACACTCTTTGTATAGGATTGATCATGCCAATCATCAAACATGCCGAGCTTGAATTGCTTCTTCCAAGCTCATCTAGCATGTCGAAACCAACAAGTGACTTGAATCGATTCCCTCTAAAAGAAGCCACTTTTCCTCCAAACTCATCAAACATGTCCAAAACCACTCTTCCAAGATCATTAAACATGCCGAACTTAGATTGCTTCCCTTCGAGGGAAGCCACTTTTCCTCCAAGCTCATAAAACATGCCAAGCTTGAATCGCGTCCCTATAACTAAAGCCCCTTTTACCAACTCATCAAACATGCCGATCTCATCACACTTGAATTGTTTCCCTCTAACTGAAGCCACTTTTTCAAGCTCATCAAAGATTCCTAACTCACCAGAATTCTCTCTAATGGAAGCTACTTTTCCAAGCTCATCAAACATGTCGAGCTCATAACTCTTGAATGACTTCCCTCTAATGGAAGGAACTTTTCCAAGCTCATTAAACATGCCTAGCTCATCAGACTTGAATCGCTTCTCTCTAATAAAATCTACTTTTCCAAACTCATCAAACATGCTGAGCTCATCACCCTTGAATGGCTTCCCTCTAATGGAAGTCACTTTTCCTAGTTCAGACATGCCGAGTCCATCTAACATGTCAATAACACATGATTTTCAATCCCTTTTTAGCTCTTCTGGTCAGCCATTTAACATGTCGTCGAACATACCTAGCAGCATTTCATCAATTTTCAACCCTTCTGGTCATCCATCTAACATGTCGTCGAACAGTCATGGAGGCATTTCTTCCTTTTCCATCTCTTCTGGCCAGCCATCTAACATGTCGAACAGTGATGGTGGCATTTCATCCCTTTTCATCTCTTCTGGTCAGTCATCTAACATGTCAAACAATGGCGGTGGAATTTCATCCCTTTTCATCTCTTCTAGTCAGTCTTTTAACATGTCGAACAATCATGGCGCCATTTCATCCTTCTCCATCCCTTCTGGTCAGCCATTTAACATAGCGTCAAACAGTCATAGCGGCTTTTCATCCTTCCTCATCTCTTCTAGTCAGCCATTTAACATGTCGAACAGTCATGAGACATTTCATTCTTTTCCATCTCCTCTGATCAGTAATTTAACATATCGCCGAACAGTGATGAAGACATTTCATCATTTTCCATCCCTTCTGATTAGCCATCTTCTAACATGTCGAACATAATACTTGACAATATTTCATCAATTTTCATCCCTTCTGGTGAGTCAAACTTGTCCTATAACCTTGATGGTAATAACACGAGGATGAACTACTTATCTAACATACAGAACACCAGCTGCTACACATCACACACCGTGACCAGTACACCACCTACGTCTGTCAATTCGTATATATCCTTCATACTAGTTCCAGTCTTCGAGGCAACCGCACAGAAGATGAAAAAAAATGGAAAGATCATGTGAAGGTTGTTAATTTGATTTAATTTTTGTCTTCGTCCTTGGTTGATGTTAGTAGTACATCTTTGGTTTCAAATAAATATGGAAGCCTCTCCTTGTAGCAAACATATGCAGACATGCAATTTGCAAGTGTAGAAATCGAATTGATTGGAATCTCCTTGAGTTAATGATCTCAGGAGAGTTTCACTGTTTGTATATATTATGATTTTATTTTACATATCAAGAGAATCTCATCTCTAATCGGATGTAGGTATGACAGGGTAATTCAAATTCAAACACAGATTACAATCCAAGATATCAAGTGGACCCTTTATCCCTAATACTCCCCCGCAAACAAAACGGTACGTGAATCAATTGAAGCTTGGAACACAGTTGCTGAAATCTTTAAGGAGAAAGAGCTTTTGTGAACACATCAGCAATTTGATTAAGGGGTGATAGAAATTAAATATCTAAGTCTTGAGGAGCAACCTTATCTCGAACAAAGTGGAAATCCATTTTCACATGTTTTGTCCGAGCATGAAAAATCGGATTAGCTGTTAAGTAAGTTGCACCTATATTATCACACCACAGTGTTAGTGCTTTAGTGAGAAAAATCGTAGTTCAGAAACAATGATTGAAGCCAAACTAGTTCCACTGTCACATTAGCCAGTTCCTTGTGTTTAGATTTCGTACTTGAACGAGCTACCGTCCATTATTTATTGGAATCCCACGATAATAGTTTTGATCCATAATAACTATAGGAACCACCGGTAGATCAATGATCATCAGGGCACCCAGCCCAATCTGCATATGAATAACATTGAAGATCAATGATGATGTTCTTACGAATAATAAGTTCAACATGAATAATATGCTTTAGATAGCGAAGTATTCGCTTGACTTCCTCTATTTCCAGAGTTTCTTTTCCCCAAAGTAAGGTTGTAACCAGGTGCTCGTTAGCGATTAAGAGAGATGTAAGAAGCATTAGTGCCTTATCTTCCTCGTCAAACTTTGCATCAATAGAATCTTTGAATTATGCCTATGTGGGAATGCCATATATGGATTGTATGACATGAGCTATGGTTGTGATGGGGTCATATGATGAATTCTGAGTATCATATGTGTGTCATAAAACTGAGAGTTCTAGTGAAGAAAGCATAAGAGATGCATACTGTTGTGAATGATCCCATGAGACTAACTGGTGATCCGGTTGTCGATGTAAGGTGAATCAGGTAGGTGAGATGCACTCATGCATGGTTATGTGGTGTTAAGTGTTAAGATGTCCTATGGAGAAATAGTGTTGCTGGGTTTCCATTCAAGATGGGACTTGGAGGGTTGGAGTCCACCTTGGGTTGAAATTCCCATAAAGGACTAGGGTCTACCTTCACCTTGGGTTGTATTCCTAGAAAATGGTAGGGTCCATTCATACCATGGGATCTAATGTAGGGCGAAGAAGAACAATGTTGATAAATCCAGTCAAAAAACACACAACTAGAGTTGCTAGGGTTTTGGGCAAAAACTTAGAACAACATGAATTAAAGAGAAAACTTCTCAATTCAATTTCATAAAATATTCTAATAATTATTCTCTCTACAATCTCTTCCCTATTTATAAGAAACTTTAAAATGCTAAAAAGAATCTTAAAAGAAATAGAAAACTGCAAAAAATAAAAATAAAAAAAACCTAAAAACCTAACTTAAGACCCAAGCAAATAATCTTAGCTATCTATTCAATTTAATCCAAGCCATTAAAATAAAGTGATCACAAATTACTTCTAAAATAAAATCCTAATGGCAAAAAATACCCTTAAATTCGTCACTTTTCTGCAACCAAAATTTAAATCCTATTTTGAAGACTAAAAAATTAAAATTTCAATAAAGTGGTAGAAATAGCTAATGTAGGAATCGAAGATAACTTTCCAACGAACCAATGATTGCCCAAAATGAAAATACGAGCATAAAGTTATGACCCAATAGCGTACTGCATTAAGGTCCAATTCCCTGAAAATGGATAGGGTGTGTGCCGGACACTCCTTTGGTCATAATTCCCATAAATCTTGATGGAGATATGGTTATTAGTATAGGCAAGGCTTAACACGAGACAAGGCATAATGCATTCATCATAGAATTATGAAGCATTTATATATTTTTTTGCATTTTCATGGTCATCCTAGGTTCATGTGCTTGGTTACATGGTCATAGCATTCAACATACATGTCCATCATCATTAATTAGAAGCTTTATGTCATTTTGTTATTGGTGATAACATGTTTACAATTGATAGCATATGGTATTTGACATGTATATTATGTGACTAAGATAGCATGAATCATAGACTTTTGGTTTCTTATTGAGCCTCAATATCTCATGCCTTCATGCGAACAAATTCCAGATAATCAATAAAGATAGGAGTTACATGAGTTGGATTGGGAACTGCTTGTGATTTGTTCATTTCATTTATAAGACTGGTATTTGGGAAATTGTTGATGCAATAAAGTTTAGGAGACCAAGTTGTATTTTCTGATTTTGATCTGATTGATGTAAGGATATTGAACTATATTTGATTAAGTCTTCCACACTGTTTTCAAATTACTCTGATATTGTTTTACAAATGATGTATTTGGTTGAGATGTTGATCCAGTGGACCGAATCCAAGGGTGGGATTCGAAGGTTCCACCTCGAGATGTGTGTGCGGATATAGATTACCGTGCCACAAGTTTCGGGATGTGATAGACTGGTATCAAAGCTCTTGGTTTAGTGAACCTAGGGAAAGAGAACATAGACACATGAATATTAGGAATCACATAGAAGAACTTGCGTGATGTGTGTATAACATGAATTGTTTGTTGTTTGTGTGAATGCTTTATGAATCAAATACACAGAGACTTCGTTGGACTGTAGATAGTAGGAGGCAGAAGGAATTACACTGCAGGAGAGGGTTCATCTAGGACGGATGTAGATCCACAGATGGCTGGGGTCTATAGCATCTTCGGTGATATGGCTGCTTCTCTACAAAGAGAGCAAGACATGAAACAGGCTCAGATGACACAGCGTAATAATGGGGTTATCTAGTGGCTGGAGCGGTTCAAGAAGCTGTCATCGCCATCTTTTGATGGTAAGGGAGAGCCAATAAGAGCTCAGGATTGGATAGTGGAGATCAAAAAGATCTTCAGGTTTATAGGATGCCCAGCTGATCAGAAGGTGACCTTGGCAGTGTTTATGTTGAAAGGTGAGGCCCACCACTAATGTTGGGAGATAGTAGAGAGGATACAGGGTGAGATATCAGACAAGGAGGAATTTCGTCGGCATTTTTTTCGAGACGTACTTCCCGTGCAGCTATCGTCATCATAGGGGTGCGGAGTTCTTGAAGTTAGAGTAGGTTCACTTACAGTAGCTCAGTATGAGGGGTATGCTACCACATTTTCTCGATCCACAACGCATGTGATCGCAGATAAGGAGGACAAAGCTACAAAGTTCGAAGAGGGCTTGCGACTAGAGACCAGGTCCAAAGTGGTGTCTTACGGCTTCAAAACCTACTCACAGGTTTTGGAATGTATATGGAGAGTTGAACGAGGCAACGAGAGGTTCAAACACCAGAGAGAGCTTCAAATCAGACCGGGGAAGATTTCAGCCTAGCCAGCAAAGGGGAGAAATGCACTACCGATCAGATGAGAGATCAACGAGGCCAGTTTTAGTGGTAGTTGCACTGGATACAACACCTTGTGTTTCACATACTGCTAGAGGACCGCTGATATGTTACAATTTTGGTAAGGAGGGTCATAAGAGGAGGTTTTTCCAGGAGCCTATCAAAGCGGAGGGCTAGGGACCAATTGTTGCTGTTAGACCACCTCAGCGAGGCAGGGTCAATGTTATGACAATGAGAGTTGCGTCTAGAGACGATGGAGCTTCAATGCTGTGGTGGAAGGTGCCTTGCATATTTTTCATTTACATGCTCATGTGTTGTTTGATTTGGGCGCATCGCACTCATTCATTAATAGTAGATTTGTGGTGTCCTTGGGTCTTCAATCTTATGTACTGGATGAGTTGTTGTGTGTTGCTAATCTAGTTGGAGGGGTAGCTACTCTACACCATGATGTCTTGATTGTGTGGTTAGAGTAAGAGACCTAAACTGGGAGACTGATTTGATAGTGCTAGATATGACTGATTTTGATGTCATCTTGGGTATGGATTGTCTTGTTGCCTATCATGCCAAGGTTGAATGTTTTGAGAAGGTAGTTGTGTTTGAGTTTCCGGATGGTAGATGTTTGAGAATTCTGGGGAACCATAAAGACAACTATTAGATGGGCTTCTTGTGTTCTGCGAATGTGGGAGAGACGTTATCTTTGGAGGAGATTTTCATTGTCCAGGAGTTTGCTTCGATACTTTAGGAGATACTGGGTTTGCCGCCTTTAAGGGAGGTAGAGTTCTGCATTGAGCTTGTGCCTGACACTACTCCGATTTCTTTGACGACCTATAGAAAGGCACTGATGGAATTATGAGAGCTAAAGAAACAGTTGAATGGTTTGTTGAAGTTGGGATTCATCAGACTGAGTGTATCACCGTGGGGACCACCTGTGATATTTGTAAAGAAGAATGATGGTTCTTTTCGGCAGTGCATTGATTATAGGCAGCTTAATCAAGTGATTATCAAGAATAAGTACCCACTGCCTAGGACCGATGATCTGTTTGATCAGTTGAGAGGAGCTCAATTCTTTTCCAAGATAGATTTATGATCAGAATATCACCAATTGCAGATCAGAGATGGAGACATTCTGAAGACTGTGTTTCGTACTCGATATGGTCATTATGAGTTCATTGTGATGCCATTTGGTTTGACGAACGCACCGACAACATTTATGCATATGATGCATAGAGTGTTCAATCCTTAATTAGACCAGTTTGTCGTTATTTTTGTGAACGATATTCTAATTTATTCTAAGTCGAGAGAGAGGAGCACTTGAGGATTGCTTTACAGATACTTTAGGACCTTCAGATATATGGTAAGATTGGTAAGTGTGACTTTTGGAGGGACGAAGTCAGATTCTTGAGGCTTGTGGTATCCAAGACGGGTATTTGAGTAGATCTAGCGAAGATGGAGGCAATTCTGAATTGGGAAGGACTGAAGAACGCAACTGAGATAAGGAGTTTCTTGAGTTTGGCGGGGTATTATCGGAGATGCATCGAGGGATTCCTCAAGATTGTGGTTGCATTGAATCGTTTGACGAGGAAGGATGTCAAGTATGTTTGGGATGATTGGAATGATGTGGCATTTGAGGAGTTGAAGAAGCGATTGACTTCGGCTCCAGTTCTTGTTATTCCTATCAGTGTGAAGTTGGAGGCATACACCAATGCTTCGTTGCAAGGATTGGGATGTGTTTTGATGCAAGATGGAAAAGTTATGGCCTATGCATCTCGATAACTTAAAACTCATGAGTTGGATGCTGTGGTTTTCATTTTGAAACTCTGGAGACATTATCTGTATGGGAAGGATTTCAAGATTTTCATAGATCATAAAAGCTTGAAATATATTTTCACTCAGAAGGAGTTGAATATGCGTCAAAGGATATAGATGTAGTTAGTGCATGACTATGTATCTACACCTCAGTATCCTCAATCATCTCACCGTTGACAACTTTCACAAACGACCCTATACACACAACAAGTTTAAATTTATGAATACCAATAGGTTCTATTTTCTTCTTTATTTTTTCTTTTCTTTTCTTTTTTGTTTGGTTTGAGGCTTTTTGCCTCTAGATTTCGCCTTTAACTTTAGGGAGAATTACCTATTACCCCTACTTTAGGCAACTTATTGCCAAAAAGTATATTGACCAAAATTATTGACCCCTCAATATAGTTTGGCAAAATATTTTTCTTTTGGTCCTCTGCCATATGACAGAAGACCTATTTGGTATTAAAAATGGGATTTTCTTTTTGAAAAAAAGAAAAGAAAATACGCACATTACGCTCATCTCCCTCTCTCTCTCTCTCTCTCTCTCTCTCTCTCTCTCTCTCTCTCTCTCTCT